>LPNX010379655.1:450599-512631 GCA_001517045.1 Pseudotsuga menziesii
GATGGAAACTGTTCTTTCCGTTGAAAACTTTCTTGCTTTTCTCTGACTGCTTTTCTGAGTTCCATAAGAGGAAACTGCGCCCTCCTTTTTAAAAACTTGCGTGCTTTATCCCTGATTGCTTTTTTATCTGCTTTTTGGTAATTTCCTCTTTGTTTCCTACGACAGCTTTTGTCATAGTGTTTCCTCTTTCCTTCCTTGGCTAGTATACTTGTCCAATGCGCCCCACCTGACTAGGCAACTTATTTACACCTCATAAAGTAGCAATAATAATTAAAATGGAAAATAAAACTTAGATACATTCCTTACTTAATTAATTATTACAAAATTTCCCTAGGGAGCATGATTAATGTCAAATTGAGCCCCTCCTAGGAGTCCAGTATGGTCAACACTTTAATGGCCACTTTGAGGGAACATGACAGTCCTCCCCTCCCAAATCTGCTTGTCCTCAAGCAGAAGCAAAGCTGGATGCTATAAGATCTGCTCACCCTCCCAAGTGGCATCTTCACTGGGCAAGCCTTTCCATTGTATCAAATATTCTTTTATTGTTCTGTTCCTTAATTTCTTTTCTCTGCTCATCAGCATTTTCTCCGGCACCAAGACCAAGTGGCCTTCATCATCTAATGGCGGAAGTTCTTTAGAAATCACTACCTGTTGACCCACTACCTTTTTCAGACAAGAGACATGAAACACATTGTGGATTCTACTGCTTGCTGGCAAATCCAACTCATAAGCTACTTCTCCAATTCTTTTGCTAATTTTGTAGGGACCATAAAATCTGGGTTGAAGTTTTGCTGCCCCATTCTTCTTCAAGGAAGATTGTCTATAAGGTTGTAGCCTTAAATACACTAAATCTCCCACCTGAAACGCTCTGTCTATTCTGTGCTTATCTGCAAAAATCTTCTGCTGATTCTGGGCCATCTGTAGATTGTCTTTCAGTGCACTTAGAATGTCTTGATTGTCCTGCAACCAATCTTTAGCTTTCTGTGCCTTATAGTCTCCAAATATTAAGTATACAAAATTTGGATCTTCATACCCATATAAATCCATAAAGGGAGTCATTCTGATAGAAAGATGAAATGTGGTGTTGTAGCAGAACTCACCCAAGTGGAGCCAAGTTTCCCAAGCTCCTTGCTGTCCCATAACATAGTTATAGAGGTATCCCTCCAGCCACTGGTTCACCCTCTCTGTTTTCCCATCTGTCTGGGGGTGATAGCTTGTACTCATGTTCATATTTGTCTCAACCAGACCAAACAATGTCTTCCAAAAGGTGCTAGTAAACTTACTATCTTTGTCACTGATTATGACCTTGGGCAGCCCATGCAATCTGAAGATATCCTTAAAGAATAGTGCAGCAACCTCACTAGCTGAAATGGTGGATACTATTGCAAAGAAATGTGCATACTTTGTAAGCCTATCAACCACTACAAAAATACTGTCTTTCCCCTGTGACTTTGGCAGCCCCGTGATAAAGTCCATTGATACACTTTCCCATTTTTTATCTAGAATTGGGAGAGGCTGGAGGAGTCCAGCAGGGTGTGAGTGTTCAACTTTGTTCTACTGACATGCAGAACATTCCTTCACATACATGAGTACATCATATTTTAGACCCTTCCAAGTAAATATCTCCCTTACCTTACGGTAAGTCTTCACAAAACCAGGGTGACCAGCCACCGGTGCATCATGTGCAGCTCCTAAGATTTTCCTCTTTAGTGTAGATCCTGGCACTAAGAAAATTCTGTTTTTGTAATAAATGAGGTCCTCATGGACTTTGTACTCCTCATTCTGATTCAGGCCATCCAACACATCACATGCAAACTGATCTTTGGAGTATTATGTAGCCAGCTAGATCTTCCAATCCTTACATATTTGTAGCAAAGAGAATGTGGCCCAATGAGAGAGTGCATCAGCCACAACATTCATTTCCCCCTTTTTATACTCAATGTCAAAATCAAAAGATTGAACTTTACTCACCCATTTTTGCTGCCTGTCATTAAGTTCCTTTTGGGTAAGGAAGTGTTTAAGACTGTTGTGATCAGTCTTCACAATGAACTTACCTCCTACTAGGTATTGCCTGAATTTGGCCAAGGCATGCATGATGGCCAACATATCCTTGTCATATATAGAGTACAGCCTTTCATGTGGCTGTAATTTTCTGCTCTCAAAAGCAATGGAATGCCTATCTTGCATTAGGACAGCCCCAATTCCTACCCCAGAGGCATCACACTCCAACACAAAGGGTTTAGAAAAATCTGGTAAAGCAAGTACTGGACAGCTGCTCATTACTTCTTTCATTTTCTGAAAAGACTTTTCAGCCTCCTCACTCCAACTGAATGCACCCTTCTTAGTCAAATCTGTCAAGGGTGCAGTGTACCGGGAGTATCCTTTGACAAATCTGCGGTAGTAGTTACACAAGCCAATGAAACCTCTCAACTCAGTGAGCTTCCTTGGGCTGGCCCATTCCAATATGGCCTTTATTTTTTCTGGATCTACCTTAACCCCTTATTGGCAGATCACATGGCCCAGGTACAATAGTTCTGTCATACCAAATTCACACTTAGACATTTTGGCAAAAAATGACAGATCTGCAAGCATAGTAAGTACCTCCTCCAAGTGCTGTAAATGCTCCTCCCATGTCATACTATAGATCAGAATATCATCAAAAAACACAAGGACATACTTACATAGTTGTTTGCTGAATACCTTATTCATGCATGACTGGAAATTTGCTGGTGCATTAGTCAAGCCAAATGGCATGACCAGAAATTCAAAGTGGCCAAAATGACAGCGGAAAGCTGTCTTTTGTATGTCTTCCTCCCTCATTCTGATTTGATGGTACCCTGACCGTAGATCTATTTTGGAGAAAAACTTGGCCCCATGCAGCTCATCCATCAGCTCATCAATTCTGGGAATTGGGTACCTGTTCTTTATTGTCTTTTGTTCAAAGCTCGGTAATCTATACACATTCGGAGTGTCCCATCCTTCTTCTTCACCAGAACCACTGAAGAAGCAAAGGGGATGGAACTTGGTCTGATGAGGCCCAACTCAAGGAGCTCCTTGATGGCCTTCTCAATTTCATCCTTGAGTCTCTTTGGGTGCTTATAGGGGTGTATTTTGATTGGAAGTGTACCAGCTTCCAACTCAACCCTGTGTTCAATGCCACGGTCTGGTGGCCTGCCATGTGGGAGGTCTTCAAAAACCCTCTTATGCTTCTGCAACAATTTTTTATGTCTTTGGGCTGGGAGGAAACTTTAGTAGTTGTTCCCTCAGTGGTTATTTGGCATTGAACAGCCCACTCAATGTCTCCATGCCTCATAACAGATCTCATACTTTTTGCAGAAATTACTTGGCTGGGATAAGTATTCATACCTTTCAATACCACTGATTTTCCTTCAGCATCCTTGAAACTTATTTGTGGTATCTGGTAATTTACAGAGTGCTCTCCAATAGAGTACAACCATTGCACTCCCAACACCATGTTGGTGTCTGCCACATTGACAACATAAAAGTTGTCTTTCACAGTATAGTCACCTATGTTTACTTGTAGATATGGGATCCATCGATTACACTCCATTGTATGGTTACCAGGAATGACCACAGTGAATCCTTCAAAGGGCTTAGTAGGTAATTTTCTCCTCTCCACCAGGGATGAATCAATGAAATTATGTGTGGCACCCCCATCAACAAGAACTGTAATTTTCTGCCCCTGCAGAACCCCCTTCAGCCTTAAAGTGTGGAACCTAGGCACTCCACTGAGCACAGCAATTTTGCTATTGTTTTGATGAGGTTGCTCCTCTTCTTCAGCTGTTTCATAATCTCCATCCCCCAACTCAGCTTCTTCCATCCCTTCTTCATCACTTTCAGAAAATACTTCAATATAATGAGCTTTTCCTTTCACACATTTGTGACCAGGAGCCCACGGTTCTTGGCAGAAAAAACATAGTTTCTTCCTCCTTAATTCATCCCTATCCTTATAGGAATAGTCTCTCTTCCTGGAGGCAGGAAAGTTTCTTACAGGAGGTTTTTGGTTTTGAAATTTATGTGGCAGGGAAGTTCTGGGAGGATATTTGGTTCTTGGGATTGCATCTTGCAGGTCTCTAGTCCTGCTCATAGCTTCCTGCAAAGTGGTAGGTCAGTAGGCCTTCACCAACCCCTTCAATGGTTCAGCCAGTCCTTCTGTAAACAAAAGGATCAGCCTTGATTCTGATATTTCAGTGACCATTACAGCCACCTTTTGGAACTCTGAGATGTATGCTTCTGGAGTTCCAACTTGTCTTATGTGTGCCAGATCCCGGAAAGAGATGTCAAGATCCCTTCTGTCAAATCTTTCTATTAATTTTCTGGTGAATTCCTCGTAGGTGATCACTTGGTCATGGCCTAATGTTTTCATGCCATGAAACCACCAGTCAATGGCCTCCCCATCAAGATGTAGGGCTGCCAACTTAATGGCATCCCTTTCTACCATAGGATTCAACTGGAAATATGTATCCATTTTCTGAATCCAAGAGCTTACCAAGCAATTTGAAGTGCCATCAAAATATGGCAAGGTGATTCTCCCTATGGCCTTCTTTGATTCATTATTCTGATATGAATTCCTTGCAGCCCCTCTTGGCTGCCCCCTAAATTGAGTCTCACAGAAATCTCGGAATGGCAAAGCCCTTCTGCATTCCTCACTCAAAGATTGGTAGACAGAAAATTTTTCTTCCCATGTAGCAATGGTCTCAGCCTGGGCTTCAGGATCTTCTTTAGGGGTTTCTACAAATTTGGGCATGGTAGGTCTTGGATGCAGTTTTTGTTCCTCTCTAAATTCAAGTGGCCTATTGTGAGGCCTAGTCTTGGAAAAAACACTCCCCCCCATGACCTTTCTTTCTTCATATTGGGAGCCAATACTACTCCCTTCCCCATCTTTCACTCCCAGCTGTTTAGCCAAGAATTCTCTGGTCTCTTGACCAGATTGTATGATGTTTGTGGAGATGTCTTGCAGACCTCTCATCATGTTCTTAACAAAATTCCTAAATTCATCTTTTTCATCTCTTTCTTCATGAAACCTCCCATCTACAGATTCTACTTCCTCCTCTTGAGTAATCTTTCTTTTGATGTCTGAATTGTATTTTGGGCCCATCGTGTAATATCAAGAGCAGGTATGGAGGACCATGCTCTGATACCACTATAATATCCCTTATATGATGTACAGATAAGAATATTAACTTGCTGCAATTTTTTTATTAAAATTTCTGAAATTGAATTTATTCTCACAAGACCTTCTCGGACTGGGCAAATCAGGGATTTCTTCTGGGAAATTTTGCAAGCAAAAGGACTGAGTAGTGGGAAGCAATCAAATATATTTCAGACATATAATTTCCTCTTCCCTAACACATTTAGATCTGATGCCATTTAGGGTTCAGAGTCCGCTCCGTGGAAACCTACTACCACGCTTCTGGGCAGTCAAACCGTGAAACTAGGAAGAGTAGTTTGGTCTGTTTCAACCAGGGGCTTATGAAAACTTGCAGAGGGTTGTTACAATATTAATTTAACATAATAAACAGTTTTGGACAGTTTTTATAAGTTCTGGAAAGTTCTGAGTAGTTACGAAGAAATGTTGGTTTTTCCGACAGTTTTGGCCTAGTTAAATCCAACGCAATGGAGGATCCAAAAATGCATTAAAGACCCAAATAAAAATTTTTCTGGAGGTATTTAAGGGAAGGTGAGTATGTCATTGACCCACAGGAACAAACGGGGCTCAGTTTGAGTTAGCAGAACTCATTTTACATCAAATTTGGCAAGATTAGTCAATGAAAGCTAGCAATCTAGCTAGGGTCTAGATTTAAGCAGTTAATTCATGTAGATTCAATTTCTGAGATACATATGAATTATTACAGAGGTAAATAACATCCAACTGAACATATAAAATCTCTTCATACAGTTCCCCAACCTTGCATATTCCTCATAGCACTTTGATTCATCAATTTTCCCCCATACGGTGATAAAATAAGCTTTTTTGAGGAAACTGAAGACAAAATTCTTTGTGAACAAATATGTTTCGACCTGATATATATAAATTATAGATTAATATTCTTCTATATATCAGAAATCAAATACCAAACTGACCATTACAGGGAGGCTCCAAAATAAGGGGCAGGAGGCCCAGAACATGACCGACAAAAGTGGTTGTGAGCACGGATGAAGCATGGGCTTCACTGGAACTCAACCAGAACTTGATGGAGGCTGTAATAAATTCTGGAATAATCTTCAATGGCTGAAATTAGCGCTCCATAAACCTGCAATAGATAGAAAGGGAGATAGAAGAGAAGGGAGGAGGGGTTTGGGGACCATCACCCAATGTTCTGAGGCACAACACTCAGAAAGTATGCTCACATAGCATAACCACAATATCAAATCATCCAAACTGAATCAATGGGGTCAAATTCACCTTTAATAGAGTGTTGAGTGACCTTCTTAGCAGATGAGGATCCAAGGTGACCTATGAGAGCAAGTCAACCCTCAACAAACCCTAACCCTAGCCACATAGGCGCCTCCTTTGGAAAATTTAGCAAGTAGGACCATGTAGAATTATTTCTAAGTTCAATTCCTCCTTCATAATTAGAAACTGCGCCCTCTCTAAGTCAAAAGTTTCTTCTTTTGAGTTATGACACCCTTTTTGCTTTTCCAGACTCTTATGGAAACTGTTCTTTCCTTTGAAAACTTTCCTGCTTTTCTCTGACTGCTTTTCTGAGTTCCATAAGAGGAAACTGCGCCCTCCTTTTTAAAAACTTGCCTGGTTTATCCCTGACTGCTTTTTTATCTGCTTTTTGGTAATTTCCTCTTTGTTTCCTATGACAACTTTTGTCATAGTGTTTCCTCTTTCCTTCCTTGGCTAGTATACTTGTCGAATGCGCCCCACCTGACTAGGCAACTTATTTACACCTCATAAATTAGCAATAATAATTAAAATGGAAAATAAAACTTAGATACATGCCTTACTTAATTAATTATTACAAAATTTCCCTAGGGAGCATGATTAATGTCAAATTGAGCCCCTCCTAGGAGTCCAGTATGGTCAACATTTTAATGGCCACTTTGAGGGGACATGACAAAGTCTTAATAAATTTAAGGTTTATCCTTTCTTTCTAATTTCTGCCTTCCGCTATGCAAATCGTGGAATGCGAAAATCTTAACATATTTATGCTTTAACTCTTCCTTTTGACCTCTTTTCTCCTTCCACTATGCGGATTGCAGAACGCAGAAATCTTATTATCTTTATGTTTACACTCTTTCCTTCCACTTTCCTCCTTTCGCTATGTGGGTCATGGAAAGAGAAAGTATTAACCCTTTTAAGGCTTTAAATTAACCTTTCTACGTTTCGCTTTCTGCTATCCGGATCATAGATTGCGGAACTTAACACTTTGACGAATTTAACATTTCTTTTCCGTTTTCTGTTTTCCACTAGGCGGAGCATGGATCGCGGAAAAACAAATTCTCACCTTGTCTCTTTGCAAACTTTCTCCTCTTCCGCCTCCCTCCTTCCGCCCTTCACAGGAAGATTCCGGGGTGCAGAACAACTTGAGGTAGATGCATTATGCCTCTGTAACCATGCTTTTAGCCTCCAAGATCTAAGCAAAAGCATAAACATATATGCAAAGAAGGATAGTGTAATCGGAGTAATCTACTCAAAATATTTACACTATCTGTATATTTTTTCCCTTAAGTGATCTGAAACTTAATCTGTTCAGCACTTGGGCCTTCTACAGGGTTTTCTTGTTAGGATTATTAATCCTCCCTTGACCATACTATCTATTAGATTATTTAGCCTAGCTTAGGAAACTTAATTAATTAATTGGGTCCACTAGTACCATTGGGTCCACTTGGCCTGATGGGGCCACATGTACCAATCACTGGAGTGTGGAGAACACTGCTAGAGGTTAACTGCCACTTACTGCATGTGCATGAATTAGTTTGGGCACCTCCTAGACCTATCCCTACATTTTAGGAGCCACTGGGAGTCCCGACACCAACCTACTTTAGTTAGTTGAAGTTAGTACTAGTTATTCTAAGTTAGCCCCCAGTTACTTTCAGTTAGTTCACAATCAGTTAGCTAGCGCAAGCTTTACATTGATAATGCATGGCTGCATGTGGAGTAGGCGCCTTTTCCCACCTACCACACTCAGTTGCACTGAGTTAACTAACCGTCACTGATTGTTTGAGTTGTTGGACATCTGGGAGTTGATCTGTTTGACTTCGACATTGATTGAGACACCGTGAGTTAGATGGTCAGTTAGCTACAGTTAGATCCAATGGATAGATTCAAATTTCATGTCATGCACTTGAATTCTTTTCCTATGTAAACTATTGTAACACCAGATTTTATTATTGTGAATGATACTGTAAATTCATGAGCAATACTTGTTTGATTCCTGTGTGATTTGTTTTGTTCAGCTTGTATATTCATTCTCCATCTATTTGCTGCAAACATTATTAGAAGTATCTTCTTGAAGATCTAAATGGCATTCAAATTCTAATATGGTATCAAAGCATTCTTAGGTAGGTTTCATGCTTGTTCCTCCCCACTGAACATCAGAAGCAGCTGGTTTTCCACATAAGTCCCCTATGAAAATTTGCTAGCTATGAATTTATTTAGAGCAGCGGAGAGGGCATGAAGGACCCTAAAAATATATTCATGTTGAGAGGAAAAGCATGATTCTAACAGTTCATATATTTTTAGTTTTGCAATGATATTTTGTAGGTTCAACTTCATATGGATTCGATATTATCAGTTCCTCTTCTTACTCCATCCACAAGATATTTAGAATGGAAGTCGAAGACGATTGCATCTCTGAAGAGACAAGGTCTCTATGAGGTATCTATGGGACTTGGTAAAGAGTCTTATGAATATGAGAAAGACTATCTAAATGACGGTGATAGAGCTTATGGAGCAATATGTGGGACCTTTTCTCAAAGCTTGATTATAGACCTTATTGGGTTTGCAGAATACCCAAAGGATCTCTGGATAAAGCTGGATAAAATATTTGGGAAGCACAATGAGGATTATTATAGCAATATCAGGAGCACATTCAAAACCACAAGAGTTATTTACTCAAAAGTCTTGGCCTCTACTCCCTCTGATGAATTTGTTCAAGAAGAAGAATAAGCAAAATCTTTCTCACAGTCAATTCGAATTGAAGAAAGTCTCCTTGGAGTGACTCTTTCTCCTGTTACTCTGGAAGTGTATGAGATCTATGATATCTCATCTCCTCACATGGATGATCCAGAAGAATACATTTGAATCTCTGTTGTTGAATAAAATATCTCCTTCCATTCTATGCAAATATTCTCCAGTGATTCTTCTATTATAAATTATGTGCATACTTTATCGGTGATTTCTCCAAGAAAAGGTGAGGAATTTGATTTCTCTGTCTCTAATGATGTTGTTGGTGTGAAAATAAGTAATTATTTGGATATTTTGGAAACAATATCATATTGTAGGAGTGATCCATTCACTCTCATTTATCTAGAGCTTCCAACAAATTCCTACATGATTGCATGCACCGATACTCAGGGTTTTGAAGAAGGGGAAAACTGTGCATCTTCTATATCGGTGGAGCACACTCTTGGATCTGATATGGAATTTATTGGATTTGATATGATATTATTTGGGTATGATATGATATTACTTGGTTCTAAGGGTCAATAGCTTTTAGTACCGCTTGTAGCCGTTCTCATCAATTTTGGTGTGAAGAAACATGTACCAAAAATCTCTTTCAAAGGTTTTGAAGAAGGAGAAAACTGTGCATCTACCAGCTCGGTGGAGCACACTCCTGGATCTGATATGGAATTTATTGGATATGATATGATATTATTTGGATCTGATATGATATTAATTGGTTCTAGGGTTCAATAGATTTCAGTACCGCTTGTAGCTGTTCTCATCAATTTTTGTGTGAAGAAACAAGTACCAAAAATCTCTTTCAAATGTTATGCTGGGGATTTGATGTCAGTTTTCTCTCATGAGTTTGATGATATTATATTTTGTAAATATTTGGATATTTTGGAAATAATTTCAGGTTTTAGGAGTGATCCATTCACTCTCATTGGTGTCAATCTTCCAACAAATTTCTACATGATTGCATGCACCGATATTCAAAATTTTGAAGAAGGAGAAAATTGTGCATCTACCATCTCGGTGGAGCAAAATCTTGGATCTTATATGAAATTTATTGGATATGATATGATCTTATTTTGATATAATCTGATATTACTTGGTTCAATATTTCAGTGTCATGAGCCTTCAGTACTGCTTGTAGCTTTTCTCATCAATTTTGGTGTGAAGAAACAAGTACCGCAAGTCTCCTTCAAAATTGCTGCTGGGGATTTGATTTCATTCAACACTTTTGGATCTGATATGGAGTTATTTGGGTCTGATATGAGATTATTTAGATATTATATGATATTACTTGTTTCAATATTTCAAGTTGATGAGCTTTCAGTACTGCTTGTAGCTGGTTTCATCAATTTTGGTGTGACAAATCAAGTACCGCAAGTCTCCTTCAAAATTGCTGCTGGGGATTTTATTTCACTTCTCAGTTTTGGATATGATATGAAAATTTTTGGATATTATTTATTTTCTGATATGATAATATGTGGTTCAGGTTTTAATATTAAAGAGCTTACAATATTTCTTGTAACAGGTTTCATCAATTTTGGTGTGACAAATCAAGCACCGCAAGTCTCCTTCAATTTTGCTGCTGAGGATTCGATGTTAGTGTTCTCTTATGAGATTTATGATATTATATTTTGTGAATTATTAGATTTTTATGAATATATATCATATTATGGAGCTCAATAATTTTCTCTCCACATTCCCAGGGCTTCTCTACCTTTGGTCACATGCTCATCTCCCCACAGAACTACTAAAGAGGAAGACATTCTACATCCGCCTGGACACTTGCTCCTAACACTTGGGGATGATTTTACCACTCATGGTTTGCTGATAAAGGCTAAAATATATCCATTTATTGGGTGTTCTTCACATCGTTCGAATTCTCAAGCACCTTTTTCTCTCTCTTCAGATGATTTTAGCTGCTCTACATGGGTCCAGTTTTGACCGTGCAGCTGTTTATATTTATGATTCAGTTGAGTGCATTGTTATTCTTACAAAGAGGAATATTCCTCAAGACATTAGCACTTTTTTTAGATTCATGGGTTCACCTACACAGAACCAAGATACTGTTGCTGCATAGTGATACAAATAGTAGCAAAATTTTTCACAAGTTTTTTCAAAATTTGTATTCCTGCTTATTTTGAGGGAGGGTTTTTTCCCATGAGGTTTTCCCATATTTTCTCGGTTGTATTAAGAAGCATTATGTCTTTTAGATTGTATTTAGGTGACCTACGGTCTTGTTACCAGAGCCCACAATTTTCCAAGTTAGGATTTAGGGGGGGTGTTAGGAATATTAACCCTCCCTTGATGATACTGTCTATTAGATTATTTAGCCTAACTTAGGAACCTTGATTAATTAATTGGGTCCACTAGTACCATTAGGTACACTTGGCCTAATGGGGCCACATGTACTAGTCACTGGAGTGTGGGGAACACTACTAGAGGTTAACTTCCACTTACTGCATGTGCATGCATAAGTTTGGGATCCTCATAGACTAATCCCTACATTTTAGGAGCCACTGGGAGTCCCGGTACCAACCTACTTCAGTTAGTTGGAGTTAGTACTAGTTAGTATTAGTTAGCCCCCAGTTACTTTCAGTTAGTTCACAATAAGTTAGCTAGCACAATATTTTCATGGATAATGCATGGATGCATGTGGAGTAGGCGCCTTTTCCCACCTACCACACTCAGTTGCACTGAGTTAACTAGTTGTCACTGAGTTAACTAGCTATCATTGATTATTTGAGTTGTTGGAAGTCTAGGAGTTGATCTGTTGGACTCCGACATTGATTGAGACACCATGAGTTAGATGGTCAGTTAGCTATAGTTAGATCCAGTGGATAGATTCAAATTGCATGTCATTCATTCGAATTCTTTTCCTATGTAAACTATTGTAACACTGGATTTTATTATTGTGAATGATACTATAAATTCATGAGCAATACTTGTCCGATTCCCATGTGCTTTGTTTTGTTTAGCTTGTATCTTCATTCTCCATATATTTGATGCAAACATTATTAGAACTATCTGCTTGAATATCTAAATGGCATTCAAATTCTAATCTTTCTTACCATTGGACCTTAGTAAGAGAACAGTAAAGTCTCTAAAACTCATCATAGAAAAATGGATACCAAGGTTTAGAAAGGTCATGTACCCAGTAACAACCTCAGACCCCCTAGAACAGAGTTTGGCTTCTAAAACTACAGAGGTCGTAAATCAACACTGTCCCATGCCTTCAGTTAAGCATGAGAGATGCATTTTTAGAAAGACTATATCAATAGGCAGTTTTCAAAGAAGTAAAGCAGAGTATGTGCATTACTTCCTCCATGATCTACGCATCTAATGCAATTGTAATCTGATTCTTAATCCAACCATGAATACTTTTCTTTTGGAGAAATATAGACCCATATACAAAGAATCTGTCAGAGTAAGTGTATTGTATCATTTAAGCTATCTAACCCAAGCAATCGCAGTCATTCCAAATAGGGCATGATCACACACTAGTTCATGAGTAGTGCTCCCAGCCACAGACCTAGAGTTGCAATATCTATCATTTTATCACCCACATTCATACATACTCAGATAATCCTTGAATTAATCCATCAAGGGAAATCATACAACAGACAAGTAACTCTATGCAGAGGAAAAATCCCCCCTTTGAGTTACTGATCTTTCCAAAATCAAAGCACAATCAATCAAGAAGAACATGATGGCACCAGTTCATAAGCATCATTCCACAAGAAATAGCTAGTAAGAAAAATTCCAATCCCTATAGAAGCAATAACTAGTTTGATACATTCCCCATACTTCAGACTTTTGACATAGGTAACAAGAATCTATAAATTGCATTTTCATACTTCAGGAAATCAACATGTTCCAAAATAGAAAGCAAATGCTTGTTCATGATATTCAAACATAGGAAACCGTACATGTTCCAAATATAAATGCAAGAAACATAGCAATAACAGTCAGTCGACCACATCAATGCATGTAAACCGGTGTATTTGAAATTCACTAACATGAAAGACTTAAACATTTTAATACAATAGAGAAATCATAGTGCCGAAGGAATTTCACAGACAGTTAGAACAGAGTATGAGAACACACTGGATCATAGTCAATTTTTTATCAATACACTAAATATGGAATTTATCATCAAAACAGAAGCATGGAAAAACACATTCACACATCTGCAGATATACTCTGATCTTGGTAAAATGTAGAAATGTCAAACCAAAAATGGAACCTGTTTGTAGCATGGTCCATGATGAAGAGGGAACAACCACATTCCACCCAACCATAGATTAGGAACAAAGTTTTCCTCTGTCCTTAATCATCCCTGAGCTAATTATGCATGCCAAGAGTGGTGACAGTCAAACTCAGTAGTGAGGAATCTCTTGTCTTACACAGACAGCGTTTTCTTCAGCTTGCCTAACATAGAGTGCTCGATATTAGAATTTGAATGCCATTTATATATTCAAGAATATAGTTCTAATATGTTTGCAACAAAAGAATGGAGAATGAAGATACAAACTGAACAAAACAAACCACATAGGAAACAAACAAGTATTGCTCAGGAATTTATAATATCATTCACAATAATAAAATCCGGTGTTACAATAGTTTACATAGGAAAAGAATTTGAATGCATGACATGCAATTCGAATCTATCCACTGGATTTGCCTATAGCTAAATTCCCATATAACTCATGGTGTCTCAACCAATGTCAGAGTCCAACAGATCAACTCCTAGATGTCCAACAACTCAAACAATCAGTAACAACTAGTTAACTCAATGCAACTGAGTGTGATAGGTGGGAAAAGGTGCCTACTCTACATGCATCCATGCATTATCCATGCAAATATTGTGCTAGATAAATGATTGTAAACTAACTGAAAGTAACTAGGGGCTAACTGAGACTAACTAGTACTAACTCCAACTAACTGAAGTAGGTTGGTGTCGGGACTCCCAGTGGCTCCTAAAATGTAGGGATTGGTATAGGAGGCACCCAAACTGATGCATGCACATGTAGTAAGTGGATTTTAACCTCTAGAAGTGTTCCCCACACTCCATCTACTAGTACATGTGGCCCCATTAGGCCATGTGGACCCAATGGTACTAGTGGACCCAATTAATTAATTAAGGTTCCTAAGTTAGGATAAATAATCTAATAGACAGTATGGTCAAGGGAGGATTAATAATCCTAACACCCCCATGAATCCTAAAATAGACAACTGTGGGCCCTATTAAAAAGACCATAGGTCACCCAAATACAATCTAAAAGATATAATCCTGCTTAATACAGCCGAGGAAATAAGGGAAAACCTCATGGGAAACCCCGCCCTCCCCCTCAAAATAAGCAGGAATACAAATTTTGAAAAAACTTGTGAAATTTTTTTCTACTATTTGCATCACTATGAAACAGCAGTATCTTGGTTTTGTGCAGGTGAACCCATTAATCCAAACAAATTTCTTAATTCTGGAAAAATATTCCTCTTTGGAAGAAGAACAATGCACTCAACTGAATCAGAAATATAAACAACTGCACGGTGAAAACTGGACCCATGTAGAGTAGCTGAAATAATCTGAAGAGAGAGCGAAGGTGCTTGAGAATTCAAACCATGTGAAGAACACCCAATAAAATGATATATTGCATCCTTGAACAACAAACAATGAGTGGTAAAATCAGCCCCAAGATTTAGTAGCAAGTGTCTAGGTGGATGCATAATGTATTCCTCTTTACTAGTTCTGTGGGGAGATGAGCATGTGACCAAAGGTAGAGAAGCCCTGGGAATGTGGAGAGTGAATGCTTGAGATCCATAATCTGATATAGATTCATAAATATCCAATAATTCACAAAATCTAATATCAACAATCTCATAAGATAAAACTAACATCGAATCCTCAGCAACAAAATTGAAGGAGACTTGAGGTGCTTGATTTGTCACACCAAAATCGATGAAACCTGTTACAAGAAATATTATAATCTCTTGAATCATAAAACTTGAACCACATATTATCATATCATAAAATAAATCAGATCCAAAAAGTTTCATATCAGATCCAAAACTGTGAAGTGAAATCAAATCCCCAACATCAATTTTGAAGGAGACTTGTGGTACTTGATTTGTCACACCAAAATTGATGAAACCAGCTACAAGAAATACTGAAAGCTCATGAACCTGAAATATTGAACCAAGAAATATCAGATAAGATATAAATAATATCATATCATACCAAAATAATTCCATATTAGATCCAAAATTGTTGAATGAAATCAAATCCCCAGAAACAATTTTGAAGGAGACCTACGGTACTTGTTTCTTCACACCAAAATTGATGAGAACAGCTATAAGCAGTATTGAAGGCTCATGAAACTGAAATATTGAACCAATTAATATCATATTATATCCAAATAATATCATATCAGATCCAATAAAGTTCATATCAAATCGAAGATTTTTCTCCACCGAGATGGTAGATGCACAATTTTCTCCTTCTTCAAAATTTTGAATATCGGTGCATGCAATCATGTAGAAATTTTCTGGAAGATCAAGATCAATGAGGGTGAATGGATCACTCCTATAACCTGAAATTATTTCCAAAATATCCAAAAATTTACAAAATATAATATCAGCAAACTCATGAGAGAAAAATGACATCAAATCCCCAGCAGAACTTTTGAAAGAGATTTTTGGTACTTGTTTCTTCACACCAAAATTGATGAGAACAGCTACAAGTGGTACTGAAATATCTTTAACCCTAGAACCAAGTAATATCATATCATATCCAAATAAAATCACATCATATCCAATAAACTCCATCTCATATCTAGGAGTGTGCTCCACCGAGCTGGTAGATGCACAATTTTCCCCTTCTTCAAAACCTTGTGTATCGGTGCATGCAATCATGTAGGAATTTGTTGGAAGCTCAAGATCAATGAGAGTGAATGGATCACTCCTACAATCTGATATTATTTCCAAAATATCCAAATAATTACTTATCTGCACACCAGCAACATCATTAGAGACAAAGAAATCAAATTCCTCATCCTTTCTTGGAGAAATCACCGGTAAACTGTGCACATAATTTATAATAGGAGAATGATTGGATAATTTTTGCATAGAATGTAAGGAGAGATTTTATTCAACATCATAGATTCTAATTTCTTCTTCTAGATCAGCCATGTGAAGAGATGAGATATCAGAGATCTCATACACATCTAAAGCAGCAGGAGAAGGAGTCACTCCAAGGAGACTTTCTTCAATTCGAATTCACTCTGAGGAAGATTCACCTTATTCTTCATCTTGAACAACTTCATCAGAGAGAGTAGAGGATGAGAATTTTGAGTAAAGAAACCTTGTGGTTCTGAATGTGTTCCCCATATTGCTATAAAAACCCTTATTGTGCTTCCCAAAGATCCTATCCAGTTCTATCCAGAGATCCTTTGGGTATTTTGCAAACTCAATAAGTTCTATAAGAAAGATTCGTGAAAAATTCCCACATATTGCTCCATAAGCTCTATCACCATCATTTAGCTAGTCTTTCTCATATTCATAAGACTCTTTACCAAGTCCCATAGATACGTCAGAGAGACCTTGTCTCTTCAGAGATGTAATCATCTTCGACTTCCATTTTGAATATCTTGTGGATGGAGTAAGAAGAGGAACAGATAATATCGAATCCTTATGAAGTTGAACTTGCAAAATATCATCGCAAAAATAAAAATATATGAACTGGTAGAATCATGCTTTTCCTCTTGACATGAACATATTTTCAGGTTCCGTCACATCCTCTTTGCTGCTTTGAATAAATCCAGAGATAGCAAATCATCATAGGGGACTTCTATGGAAACCCAACTGTTTCTGATGTTTGATGGGGAGAAACAAGCATGAAACCTTCCTCAGAAGGATCTAATACCATATTAGAATTTGAATTCCATTTAGATCTTCAAGCGGATAGTTCTAATAATGTTTGTGGCAAAAGAATGGAGAATGAAGATACAAACTGAATAAAACAAACCACACAGGAAATAGACAAGTATTGCTCAGGAATTTATAGTATCATTCACAATAATACAATTCAATGATACAATAGTTTACATAGAAAAATAATTTGAATGCATGACATGAAATTTGAATCTATCCACTGGATCTGACTATAGCTAACTGACCATCTAACTCATGGTGTCTCAATCAATGTGGGTGTCCAACAGATCAACTCCCAGATGTCCAACAACTCACACAATCAGTGACAGCTAGTTAACTCAGTGAAACTAAGTGTGGTAGGTGGGAAAAGGTGCCTACTCCACATGCAACCATGCATTATCCATGCAAAACTTGCGCTAGCTAACTGATTGTGAACTAACTGAAAGTAGCTGGGGGCTAACTAAGACTAACTAGTACTAACTCCAACTAACAGAAGTAGGTTGGTGCCGAGACTCCCAGTGGCTCCTAAAGTGTAGGGATTAGTCTAGTAGGCTCCTAAAATGATGCATGCACATGCAGTAAGTGGCATTTAACCTCTAGCAGTGTTACCCACACTCCAGTGACTGGTACATGTGGCCCCATGAGGAAAAGTGGACCCAATTAATTAATTAAGGTTCCTAATTTAGGCTAAATAATATAATAGACAATATGGTTAAGAGAGGATTAATAATCCTAACACTCAGCCAGCCCACCCCCTTTCTTCCAACATCCTTCCCCTTTTATAGTTTTCTTTTTCTAGGTATTTTGTAGCCCACATAATCTTTGTTCCATTGCATTTTCATTTCCCTAGGGCAGGTCTAGCTCCATGCTTGCCTTGCCACACCTGGTGCAAATTCCTGAGAATGACCCTTCACGTCCCCCACTCTCACATGCATAATTTCTCATTCAACATGGTTGTCCCTATCATTCATATCTTTATTCCAAGCATAACGTTTTAGTTACATTTTCCCTCCAAGGACTCATTGGCGGTTTCGTGAAACAACCAAACAAATAAATATTAAAACAATTATTACATAAAATGTTTTTGTATTGGGGGATATTACATCCTCCCCCCCTTATTGTAACAATGTCCTCAGTGTTCTGAGTCGTCTATCATAGATTATGGAAACTCCCTCTAATTCGTAAGTATTGCTTTCTTCCTGTCCAGCATTGCGTACAACCTTTTTTTCTTAGCATGTCTCCGATGACTTGACTTTTTCATTCTATTTTTCCATCTGTATCTTATTGGTATTCAATCCAGCAGACAAATATTTTAAGCTTTTGATGTAAACCTTACATCCTGGTCAGAAAATTACCCTCTTTGGTACTCCACGAAATTGGAATACCTCTTTCAGGAAGTATTTCTGCAATATTGACAGCTTCATTAATTAACTTTATAGGAGTACAAGAGAAAATTGCTTGACATATTCTACGGTTGCAATTGAAACCCTGCAACATTATGCATGTATAACCACATAAAAATCAGCAAGGAGATTCTAAACAACCGATTTCTTATTGCATTCTCAGTTCAATAGTCAAAATTTTCCCCAAGGCATGTTTTCCCTCCTTTCACCTGCATGTCCTACAAGCATGCAGTTCATATGAGAGGTCATCATAAGGAAAATTTTAAATCATAAATTTTTCAGATCTATTTCATACATAAATTAAATTTCCTAAACATAAGGTCCTTTACCTTTGTTTGTCTCTTGTAGACCATAATAGCTGGTTTCCTGCAATATCTCACCTGACATGTCTCCTAAACATCAACGACCAATGATATTGATAATCAAATCAAATTAAATTATGAATTCACAATTTTGTCACCTACAGAAATTGGATTTTGCCACCTTGAGGGCTTTCCTCATATTGTTTGGCTCTGGTAAGTGGAATCTCTTATCCCTATCACTTATGCTTTTCTGTACAAAACCTGGACATCCGCACGTAACATGCCATCTTAATAATATTCTAGAATGGAAAAATTTCAGAACCGATATTTGCATATATTTTTTGTTCTCAATTACATTACACCGTCATGAGAACCTTCTCACATGGTATATTTTGTCTTTATTTTACGAGATATGCCCATACTACCTACAATAGGAAACTTCCAATCATCCAAGCAATTGTGAGCATCCTTGCATACCATCCTTTCATCGCAGGAATCACAATGATCCTCAAAATTACAACACACAGTACTATACAATTACTTTATATGCATCATTAAAATTGTCACGTATGTCTACCTTATTTATGCAAAGAAAATATAACACTCATGATTTCACAATCATGCTCCATACAATTTTGTCCTTTCAATAGTGCATAAACATGACTACCTTTTTAAATGCAATTTTTTTTTCCTTGTATTCATAGTAGTTCATGAAGTGATCCCATAACTGCAAAGGAATTGCAATGCAGTAGTTATATCACAACAATGCATTCACAAAATGCATCTTGTATGTACCCACACATAACTTGGCCTCAAAGCTCCAAGCACTCCTTGGATGCATTCTTATTTCAAAAGTTTTGACATGAGTATATATACCTAAGGGTCATCTCCTCATGGAAATACAAGTTCACATGTAGTCCTCCTCAGCTTGTATATATATTAATCAACCGATACTACAGAACCTAACACCCATTTTGGTTCTCCATGGTAGTTCTGTTCTAGAGCCTAGCACCTCTTTTGGGTTCTCATTGGAAGCTCTGTCTTACCAAGATCAGGTGCTTCCTTTCCGGATACTATAATACCTAGGGGTTATTCTCTTCATAGAGTCCCCACTCCCGTGATAGTTCCCTTACTCAACATGAATGTGT
The DNA here is from genome assembly GCA_001517045.1 of Pseudotsuga menziesii. Classification (NCBI taxonomy): domain Eukaryota; kingdom Viridiplantae; phylum Streptophyta; class Pinopsida; order Pinales; family Pinaceae; genus Pseudotsuga; species Pseudotsuga menziesii. The sequence continues at coordinate 470,533 of LPNX010379655.1, forward strand.
GCATAAAGAAGTCCAACCAGATGTCTTATTCCTGGGCGTCCCCAATGATGCATACTGGTGCCTAGCTGGCTGGGGGGGAGATATGTACCCCAAGTACATCCTTCCTTCTTATACAACTTTCTCAACCTTTTTGTATCATTTCCATTACCAGGTCTGGGTACCTTCCACTATTCCATCAGTAATAAATAAAAATCCTTACATCATGTATTGGTATAGCAGCAATATTTCCATCTATCGTAGAAATATATTGTTTTCAGAACTGGAACTTCTCATGCTTACATAGCATGCTCTATACGTTATCAATTATCCACTTTGGTCCACCATAAATGCAATGGATTCAATTGATAACAATATCTTGCTAGGATTTCGTAGTATAAAATGAAGCATATTGATTTTAGATGTTACCTCATTGATTGGTCTCTTACCAGGGGTTACACAACCCTAACACCAACCTATTGATCATAGGTTTGTTGGCCTATCCTTTCTTCACAAGGCTATTGGTCACCTTCACAGTATCACCAACATCTCCATCCCTAATTCTATTCCCTTGGTCCTACAATCATTTCCATCGACCATGATATCATAGACAACAATAATCATTAGTTGTGGTTTAGGCGCATATCTAAAAATTTACTAATTTTTTCCATTATGCCATATTATGCAGAACATCTTTATATTCCCTTCACTAAGGAGTAGTTCAACGACTCACACTGCACATCACTTGCATCCTTTCTCACACATTTCTTTAACTGGAAGGAAAATATCTTCCTTTAAGAAACAGGCTTGCTAAAACCCCTTACCTTCCTAGCAGTTTTATCCTCAACCACATAAGTAAAGGTTTTATCAAAACAATCCATTATTACTTTATGATTTGCTAACCTTTCCATGCCAATAATCATATTATACATACAATTGTATGCCTATTGAGGTTAATATCAACAACATAAGAATGCATCAAAATCTAACAATATTAGATTCTATGATTCACAAGGAACCGATAGGTAAACATATTCACTTCACAGGAACGAGTTTACTTATAGTGCATATTTACTCCATAGTAAGCACCCTTTTATTTTCTTTTGGATGTCCAAGTAAGCACACCAAGTGTTGATAGTACTCTAAGTGCTTCTCGAAGCTATCCAACACCAAGATAATTAGACGTAAAAAATCAAGTCATACATCATGGTCTTTTACTTTATCTTCACCATCCTCATATAAGATCCATTACCTTTTGTTTAGCTCTAATGGCTGATAGAAATAGCCAGTGCTTCATATGATTTACCTTGTTAAGTTGGTAGGGATTCATAATCCTTGTGGTGCTACAACTTAAGGTGGCTCCTGCATCACTTAATATAGCAGCGGTAGGGTTAGAAATATTACCTTCCCATTCCCCATTTTTCCCACCCGTTGCATTCCAACAAGGCATTAGATAAATATACATGAGGTTCATTTTCAAGAGAGCCACCTGAGTGAAGTTTAATCAACTACATGATTAGTACTTACTCTTCAATAGTGATATAAAGAATACCACTAAGTTATTTCTAATTCCCCTTCAATACAACCACCAGATACCTTTCTAGTGGAGATTAGAAGGGAACCTATCTTCAAAATACTTGCAACATGAAAAGCTATGTTATATGCAAGAATTCCCATTTAACTGAGACTCAAGGGCATAACCAAATATCACTTTTTACCTTATCACAAAGCATAATTCTTATTAGAAATTATTTAAGAATCCATTATTCATTAACTACAATCAGTCATACAATGACTCTCATGCATACTTGATCATCAATTCATAATACCTTAACCTATTTTCGTCCTATATTAATCATGTAAAGCCTACCAAAGACAACCATACATGCATCAATCACCATACAAGAATCCCTTTTAGTACATTATTCATACTCCTCATCCATCATACACCCATTAGAATACATTGATGAGGATCCATCAATTTAATACACAACCGATGTACATAACTAGGACTCATCAAGCAAAAGATGGTTATCATTTAGCAAAAGTAGTTATTACCTTGGTGTGCTTTAGCGGAACTCGTTGTTCCCAAAAGGTGACAAAGTTGAAACATGTGGCTCTGTTTTAAACATTCCAAACAAAAATTTTATGGTTAGAAAAAATTGTCTCCATAATGCAGCGAAACTAGATGTTCCTAAAAGGTGTCAAGGTTGAAACCTGTAGCTTTGATACCATATGTAACATCTCCCAAAAACCTATTTCAAAAATGCATATATAAACAAATTTGCAAATATAATTCCTTTCAAATAATAGCTGGCTATAATATTCGTAAACATTCATCCGTAAGATTAAATAAGATAACCAACATGGAAATCCGCAAGAAGAACCATCCTTCCATAATTAAATCTACCTTTGTAACCAGAAGAGGCGTTTTCGAACAAAAACTGAATTTCTGCACTACGTGTTCCGCACTTCTGCTTTTGCCCTTCCGACCTAAGTTGGGAGTTAGAAACATACTGAGCAACGAAAACATTTAAACACTCATCTGCCTTTTGTCTCCCGCACTTCCTCTTTCCACCTTTGCAACCTCGAAAATCGGAAATTAGAAACCTATGTGTGAGGGGAATATTTAACGGCCTTTCCATCTTCTGCCTTCTGCACTTCCGCTTTCCACATTCCGCACTTCAGAACTCAGAAATCGAAACTCGAAAATTGGAACTTAAATGTGTGAATGAACTTTTAACAACCTTTTCACCTTTCACCTTCTGCACTTCCTCTTTCCTCCTTCCACACTTCGGAACTCGGAAATCAAAAACTCAAATGTGCGAAGGAACTTTTAATGGCCTTTCCGCCTTTTGCACTTTCTCTTTTTTCCTTCTGCACTTCGAAACTCAGAAATCAGAAACTCAAATTTACGAAGGAATGTTTAACGACCTTTTCTCATTCCGCCTTCTGCACTTCCACTTTCCACCTTCCGCACTTCGGAACTTAGAAATCAGAAACTCAAATGTGTGAAGGAAATTTTTAACGGCCTTTCCGCCTTCCACACTTCTACTTTCCGCCTTCCGCACTTCGGAACTAGGAAATCAGAGACTCAAATCTATGAAGGAACTCTTAATGACCTTTCTGCCTTCCACACTTCCACTTTCCACCTTCCTCCTGTGCGTATCGCGGAAGTCTTCATAACTTCAAGACTCTAACTTTACCTTCCGCTTTTGGCTTTTTGCTATGCGAATCACGGAAGTCTTAATAACTTTAAGGTTTATCCTTTCTTTCTTCTTTCCGCCTTCCGCTATGTGGATTTTGGAACGCAGAGATCTTAACATATTTACGCTTTAACTCTTCTTTTCCACTTTCCTCCTTTCGCTATTCGGATTGCAGAAATCTTATTATCTTTATGTTTACACTCTTTCCTTCCGCTTTCCTCCTTCCGCTATGCGGATCACGGAACACGGAAGTCTTAACCATTTTAAGGATTTAACTTAGCCTTTCTGCTTTCCTCTTTCCTCTATGCAGATTTCAGATCACAGAACTTAAAATTTTGACCACCTTGACATTTCATTTCCGCTTTCTATTTTCTGTATGCAGAGTACGGATTGCAGAAAACACATTCTCTCCTTGTCTTTTTGCAAACTTTATCCTCTTTCGCCCTTCACAAGTGGATTCCGAGGTGTAGAACCACTTGAGGCAAATGCATTGTGACTCTGGAACCAGTATTTTAGCCTCCAATATCTAAGAAAAAGCATAAACATATATGGAAAGCAGGATAGTGTAATTGCAGTAATCTACTTGAAATATTTACACTATCTTTTTGTCTTTTTCCTTAAGTGATCTCAAACTTAATCCATTCAGCACTTGGTCCTTCTACAGGGTTTTCTTACCACTGGTCCTTAGTTAGAGAAAAGTAAAGTCTCTAAAACTCATCCCAGAACAATAGATACCAAGGTTTAGAAAAGGTCATGTACCTGGGAAAAACCTTAGACCACCTAGAACAGAGTTTGGCTTCTAAAACCAGAGAGGTCGTAAATCAACATAGTCTTATGCCTTCAGTTAAGAAGGAGAGATGGATTCCTAGGAAGAATATAACAACAAGCAGTTTTCAAAGAAGTAAAGTAGAGTGTGGAAATTGAACCCAAGAGATAGAAAAATTACACTCACAAAATTGCTAATCAAACATGCAAAATTCACACCAAAGGAGACTGAAATTGGAGCATAACACTAATATGTATTCAATAAGTGTACAATAGATAACCTTGTGAAGTAATAGGATGCTACAATATATCATTACATGAGAGAATTGAATGCATAAATATTCCATTCAAAATAGTCAAAAAGTAGGCTTACTAAATCTAGTCAAATCCCCCATAGGTGCATAAAGCAATTTCCAAATATATGAAGATGCTCATGAATTTGCTAAGTCAAGTGGGAAATATAAAGAGGGATGGAAAGACAACTCATACATGATTTTATTTGGATAAAAGGAGGGAGGATGATGTGCGAAAAAAACAAGTCAACTACACCTAGTCTAGCTTTTCCTTTTGCTTTAAATCAGAATAAAACAAGGCAACTTTTCAAAAAAAACAGATCTATGCTTTGGAGGATTTGGAATAAAGAAAACATGCTAAATTTGGTTTCTAGGATGTTTCCCAAGCGTTCCATGACTCAATTTTAGCATGTGTTGACTTCTAGGACTTGCAGAAGGAAACTAGCATAGAATGGAATCTAGGAAATTAGGTAACAAGACAAAAATAATTAAATTAATGTCTAAGGTAGGTAACTATGGGTTGATTATTCTGACACCCCCCCTTAAGCCTGAATTTATGATTAAATATTAGAAAAATATAGGGCCTAGCAACAAGTCTTATTCACCCTTTACATACTGCTTGTCCATACAACCAAGGAAAGAGGCAAAAACCCAGTGGGAAAATCCTCCCTTAAACATGGACAGGAAAAACAAAATTTTGGAAATCTTGTCATCAATCATGCTTCACAGCATGATCAGAAATACCCAGCATTGATTTGATATTGCTGAAGGTATTCTCACAAAAAACTTTGGTGAAGATGTATGCTACTTGTTCTGAAGATGCACAGAAGAGTAGATCACTGGTGCCATCATGCACAAGCTGTCTGATGTAGTGCATATGGATCTCAATGTGCTTGGTTTGCTATCTCTGAATTGGATCATTGTAGATTCGAATGGTGCTCTGATTATCACAATAGATAATAGCTGAAAACTCTGATTCGAAGCCACATTCTCCAAGTATCCCCTGCAACCACAAACATTGAGTTGCTGCATTTACAACTCCTCTATACTCTGCTTCTGTAGATGAGAGTGCTATGGCACTTTGCTTCTTGCTTGACCAGCTAATTGGTCCTTCTGTAAGCATGAACACATATCCTGATGTAGACTTTCGATCTCTGTTGTCACTTGCCCACTCACTATCAGTAAACCCAGATCATATTTTTCTTTGTAGAAGATCCCATGAGTTCTTGTTTCTTGAACAAAGTTTAGGATCCTTTTGGATGCTCTCTAGTGGATCTCATGAGGCTGATCCATGTATCTTCAAGGTGACTAACTGCATAATATATATCAGTTCGAGTGTGTGTAAGATAAAGCAAACACCCAATCAACTGCCTATACAGTGTATTATTTACCATAGGAGAAGAACCTGCTTCTTCAAGCTTAACTCCTAAAAGGAAGGGATTCTTGCTTGGCTTGCAATATTTCATGTTGAACTTGTTCAAAAAATCCAAAGCATACTTGGACTGATGTACTTTGATTCCATATTGGGATTGAGCAATTTCGAGAGCCAAGAATTGGCTCAACAATCCCAAATCTGTCATAGAAAATGCATGGTTCATTGCATCCTTCAAGGAGGCAATATCTTTCTTTGAAATTCCTATAATCAGAAGGTCATCCACATATAAGAAAATAATCATGAAATAGCCATGAATCATCTTCAAATAGACATTAGGATCATACTTGCATCGAACAAAACTCAGTGATAGCAAAAATCCATCAATCTTGGCATACCAAGCCATGGGGGCTTGATTGAGCCCATATAAGGATTTCTTTAACCTGCACACTAAAGATGGATTATAAAAAAACCATTCATGTTGTTTCATATAAATCTCTTCAGTGAGATCTCCATTTAGGAAAGCACACTTCACATCCATGTGATGTACCTCCCACTGATTCGAAGCTACAATGGTTAGAGCTAGCCTTATGGAGTCCATCTTTGCCACTGGTGCAAATGTTTCATTGTAGTCAATACCATATAATTGTGAGTATCCCTTGGCTACCAATATTTCCTTATATTTCAAAGGTGAACCATCAGCAGCAAACTTAGTCTTGAAAACCCACTTACAGTGAACTAGCTTCGTCCCTGGGGGAAGATCAACCAGTTCCCAAGTGTTGTTCTTCTGGAGCAAGCTGAATTATCCTTTCATGGATTTTTTCCATCTTGTATCATGTGCTGCATATTCATATGTATATGGATCTGATTCAACCATCAGATAGCACTTCTCAGCAAATAGAGGATCTTTCACACAAAGGGCACTCTCAAATTGAGATCTAGTCCTCCTAGTGTCACTAAGATTTCCAGCTAGTTCCCCAACTGCATGAATGGTATTTTATTCCCATTTTGGTCTTGTAGGACTATTAGGATCTGAAATCAAATCATCATTATCATACATTACAGAATCATAAAACTCATTAGTCTCTTCACTTACAATGAATGGATCTGGTGGTGAAGAAGACTCTCCAACTTCAACTGCTACTAAAGGCTCTTCTTGGAATTGAACACTTCTTTCAATGAAATATTTGTTAGTGCTCAATTTTATCATATTGTACCCTTTTTATTCTTTAGAATACCCAATAAATAGGCACTCTTAGCTTTGGGGCTGCAAAGCCTTCCTCTTTTCAGTTGGAATTCTAGCCCAAGCCTTTGAGCCAAAAATCCTGAAATGGGTTACATCTGGCTTGTGCCCACTCCAAGATTTGAAAGGAGTCATACCATAAAGATACTTATGAGGCACCCTATTCTATATTTAGGATGCACAGTTTATGGCCTCGGCCAAAAAATTTGGTGGCAAAGTCTTAGCCTCCATCATTCATGTTTCCATCTCCTTCAGTGGTCTGTTCTTTGTCTCAGCAACACCATTTTGTTGTGCTGTGTAAGGGATTGAATGCTGCATCTCAATACCTGCATCTTTACAATATTGAATGAAATCAAACTTGAAATACTCACCACATTTTCAGATCTGAGGATCTTGAGTTTCCTCCTAGACTAGTTTTCAACCAAGGCTCTAAAGACTTTGAAGAGGTCAAAACCTTCTGACTTATGCTTCAGGAAGTGAACCCAACAATATCTAGAAAATTCATCTATGAATGTCAGTGAATATTTGGCTTGAATCATGGACATATGAGGGAATGGACCAGAAATGTCACTGTGGATCAGCTCAAGAGGTGCAAAAGTTCTCTCATGACTAGCTTTCTCATACTTGTGCTCTGGGTGTTTTCCTAGGATACAACCTTGACATACTCCCTTAGAAAACTTGATCTTTGGTAACCCTATGACCATATATTTTTCACTCAAATCAGAAAGATACTTGTAGTTAATATGGCCAAATATTTCATGCCAAATCTTGCTTGCTTCATTAGCATGAATCAGAAGAGCAGAGGGGTTTGAGTAGGGTAGAAAATGGGAAAACTTGTATACCTTCGAAGTGTGATCTACAACACCTTTTGCTATGAATTTACCATTCGAAATCTCAGTGATTTCAACATCATCAGGGGAGAAAATGACCTTCTTTGGAGACCCAACATGAGTCATCTGATACACTGACAAGAGATTAGAGGCAAGACCTGGAACATACAACACATTATTGAACTTACCATGGTCAAGATCAATCCTTTCCTTCCCCAAAATGTCAGTGAGAGAGTCATCTCCCAAAACTATTGGTGGACCTTTCAACATGTCAAGAGAGGAGAGTGTCTCTTTTTTCGAAACCATATGTCTAGAGGCTCCAGAGTCTATGATGAAGCTAGGTGATATTGGTGTGCCAACAACCAAGGCATGTACTCTCTCTCTCTGTCCTCTGAATTTGATCCTCCTTCCCTCTTCTTTGAGAAATTAGGAAGGGAAATGTTATTCTTCTCCAAGAGTTGGGTCAACATGTCAATTTGCTTTTTCATACAAGAGCTCTTAGGATGATAGCCCTTACCGCAGTATGTGCACTTGCTCATTTCTCCTTTGTTCTTCTTCTTCTGGGAGTTCTTCTTGGAACCTTGGGGCTCCTCTTGAGACTTGTTCTTGTCTATATTTTGCTCAGGTGGATTTTATCTTTTTTCTTGCTTTTTGAATCCACCCTTGAATCTCCAGCAACCAAAGCTTGTTCTTTGGAAGGTTTGATGGTTCCCATCATCACCAACTTATCTTTCTCCTATGTGAGGGATTCCATGAACTCTGCAAGCTTAGGCATCTTATAGGCTCGAGCTATCAATTTGGTGGCATGGAAGGTCAAAACAAACATTTAATATTTAGGAACAAGCTTAGAGAGTATGGAAAAAACTAGTTTCTCTTCCTTCTTTTCGATCCCACACTGTTTCAACTACAAAATAAGGGCCTTAAACTTGGAAAAGTAGAGTTGTAATGATTTAAAGCTACTGGGACTCAAGGAGATCAGATCATTCTCAATTTGATGTCCTCTCATCTCATATTTATTTCCAAAAATATCTTCTAGCTTCTCCCACACTTCATTAGGTGATGTCAATCCATTAATATGGAAGAGGTCTCTTGAAATGCTCAGACACAAAAGACCATAGGCCTCATCCCTCCTGTTGTGCCATTTAATTTTCTCTGCAGCTGCATTGGGCTCTACCTTAGTTTCCATAATCACCCTATAGGGACTTTTCACTCTCAACAATATCTCCATCTCATCTTTCCACTCAAATAAATTGAATGGATTCAAGATGATCTTCTGAGATTGGTCCATAGCTCAGAAACTGTTCCCTCCAGTCAACAGAATGCGCTCCCAATCAAGATGTTGAACCCAAAATAGTAATAAGGAAGGAGATAAATCAATATACAAATTCCATAATACCATGTGGAAATTGAACCCAAGAGATAGAAAAATTACACTCACAAAATTGCTAATCAAACATGCAAAATTCACACCAAAGGAGACTGAAATTGGAGCATAACACTAATCTGTATTCAATAAGTGTACAATAGCAAAACTTGTGAAGTAATAGGCTGCTAAAATATATCATTACATGAGAGATTAAAATGCATAAATATTCCATTCTAAATAGTCAAAAAGTAGGCTTACTAAATCTAGTCAAATCCCCCATAGGTGCATAAAGCAGTTTCCAAATCTATGAAGATGCTCAGGAATTTGATAAGTCAAGTGGGAAAGATAAAGAGGGATGGAAATACAACTCATACATGCTTTTATTTGGATAAAAGGAGGGAGGATGATGTGGGCAAAAAACAAGTCAACTACACCTAGTCTAGCTTTTCCTTTTGCCTTAAATCAGAATAAAACAAGGAAACTTTTCATAAAAAGAAGATATGCGCTTTAGATGATATGGAATAAATTATAAATGCTAAGTTGGGTTTCTAGGATGTTTCCCAAGTGCTCCATGACTCAGTTTTATCATGTGTTTACTTCTAGGACTTGTAGGAGGCAACTAGCATAGAATGGAATCTAGGAAACTAGGTAATAAGACAAAGATAATTAAATTAATGTCTAAGGTAGGTAACTATGGGTTGATTATTCTAAAACATATTTGGTGCATTAATTCCTCCATGATCTATGTATCCAATGCAATCATAATCCGATTCTTAATCCAACCATGAATACTTTTCTTTAGAGAAAGATAAGACCCATATACAAAGCATTGGTTAGAATAGGTGTATCATATCATTTAAGATATCTAACCCAAGCAATCCTAGTCATTCCAAATAGGGAAATCCTAGTTCATGATCAGTGCTCCAAGCCACAGACCTAGAGTTGATCTATCTTTCATTTTATCACCCACATTCATACATACTCAAATAAGCCCTGAACTCATCCATCAAGGGAAATCATAGAACAAACATGTAACTCTGTGCAGAGTGAAAATTACCCCTTTGAGTTACCAATATTTCCAAAAGCAAAGCACAATCAATCAAGCAAAACATGATGGCATCAGTTCATAAGCATCATTCCACAAGCAATAACTAGCAAGCACTACAACAAAAACCTGTGATTAGCATCTCTTTTAGCTTCCTTTTTAGCATCCATTATCACTTTTAGTGTATTTTTCATCATTTTTTGGACAAAGTGGACACTTTTCCATGGGATGGCTCTTTTAATGGCTTTATTTGCGTCCCTTTTTAAAAGTTGGTGCTATTTTGGATGATAATTAGCATCTCAATTAGCATCCCAATTAGCATCCCAATTAGCGTCCCAATTAGCATCCCTTTTTAAAAGATGATGCTTTTTTGGATGCTAATTATCATTCCAATTAATGTCCCAATTAGTGTCCCAATTAGCATCACAATTATCATCCCAATTAGCGTCCAAAAAAACATCCCATATAACGCCAAGAATAGCCTCCAAAAAAACGTCCTGAATAACATAACACCACATATTAATCCATTGTTAGCGACAGGAATTGTGCCCTGAATTTCGGCAAGAAAAACATCCAACATAGCGCCAATTATAGATCAAGGAATTGTGCCTATAAAACATCCAACATATTTCCAGGTATAGATGCAGGTATATTTCCTGGAATAATGCCAGAAATTTCGAAAGGAACCGAGCTAGGAATTGTGTTCGGAAAATGTCTGTCATAACGTTAAATATATTAATGTCAATGTTGATGATCACGATTTGAATGTGATAGTACTTTTGGATCTTGATTTATCATAGTGGCACCTAAATGATCATAATCATGGAACTTTTATATCTTGATTAATCCTAATGAGGGGTAAATTACCTTAATGTCACCTAAATTGTTCTAATGGCATTTGAGTGTCCCCAAAAATATTTAGTAGACCCTAATGGCAACCGACTGGCCCTAACAACATGACGATGATGCATTATGATAAGTATGATGGAGCATATGGATATGATTTGATAAGGATAAGACTATATCATCCATTCTTGTGAGGTAGTAGGGCTCCTTGCTCATTATTATTGCAATTATATTGATGATGACTATGATGACGACAATGATGTTTATTTATTGTATGATGATGATGACGATGTGGATGTCAATGATTATTATGCATGTGGTATCACTTTTGGATCCTAATTGATTCTAATGGCACCCAAATTTCTATAACAACATCTAAAAAGTCCTTATATTATCATCGAAATGACTCTAACAACGTATAAATGACCTTAACAATTACATGACATTAATCCTAATGTCTATGAGTGATTAAGAACACTAATGGCATATGAGTGACCATAATGACAATGATTTTGTTGATGATTTACTTAATGTTGGCGATTATGATGGTCAAGATGACGATGATGTACCATATGGCATTGATGATGATCATGATGACAACCTTGATGTCCATGATGACGATGCATGTCATAATACTTCTAGATACTATAGGAATTGAGATATTGGAGTTAATAAGAAGTAATAAAGGTTGTGAGGTATTGACCATAAAAAATATTGTTATCCATTGGGTTTTAAATTAACTAATATGGCCATTGGGTTTAGTAGTTCCCCCACCCCCAACCCCCCCACCCACCTACACGCACCTTACAGAGAGGTAGTACAATACCACCTATCATAACTATTACATATGGCTCAAAAGTCCCATGAAAGTTTGCCACCAAAAAAGTTAAAAACATGGTTTTCATGGAAAAAGAGTTTAAATTTTTGGAAAAAATTGAAAATGCCCCCGACTTTCGTCGCTATAGCGACGTTATGGAACGTTCGTGGATATTGTGATGAAATTTTGTGTCTATTGCGACGAAAATTACATAACGTCGCTAGAGTGACGAAAGGTCAAGAACGTCGCTATAGTGATGAACGTATCAATGAAGGTTTATTTGCATTATTTGTATGGAAACACTTGGATTATTTGCATGTATTATTTTGACCCATAGTTTCACTTGGTAAACAATATATCTTTATGTTTATAGACATAGGTACACATGTCATTAAGTCCCATGGGACCTATATTGTGCTTTTGTATGGGGACTCCTCAAGGGTGTTGTACTTATAATGAGAATCATTGACTCTTACATAAATCTATTTTATTTAGTACTTTATTTGTCCAATAACAAATAATATTTTGCACTGTCTTTTTCATGTGTTTCACCAAAATGGAAAAGGGAATTTGGAACGTAAAAGTGTAATGCCTATTTCACTAAAGATGACCATAATTTTTGATTTTGTGTTGATAGTTCACAATTTATTCACATTCTAGACTAGGCACACAACATATGTTTTTAGGTGGGATAAAGTAGAATCTTATAGGTAGTAAAAATATTCAATATAAACAAGCACACAAAATTGCAGTGTAGGTACCGATATTTGTAGATAAACACTAGGATATTTCCAACTGATATGTATTTTTCTTCCATGGTTGATTTTATCATTATATGGCATTTGGGAAGAAAACAAATGATGAAATTATCTTCTTTTTTTGCTATCTCCAGGTTTTTTTTGGGACTCCATAAATAGGTTTTGAAGTGTAGGGATCTCAGTTTTGTATGTACTTGCGGGAATACAAAGTCACTAAGGGTTGTTTAACAGTTGCTATGAAATTAGATTTTATAGAGGGATTGTTGTGTACCTGTTTAATGAATAATGATAAATAATTTTATGTAAAAATAAATCTCAAAGTCATGGTCATATATGTAATGTTTACACCACCTTTTTCTTAGTGTAGTTATAAGTTAATCTACCTATCACATGGAAATTTGTATGGTTTTTGAAACCAACTTGAGTTTCGCAAACTCCACTTTTAGAATTATAAGGGATATGGAAATGTTAGGTCTATGTGTATAAAATTATAAATCCATAAATGGGAAAAATGGTTCCAAAAAATTTCATAGGAAAACATAAACATCACAATATTCATGAAAACAATGAGTAGGTAATATAGCCAAACAAGAAGAAAATGTTCCCAAGTGTCAAATTCCAAGATTCTAAAGTTGGACATCACAAATTTGATATTTTTTTTTTCATTTTTTTGGGAGTGAGCTTCCTATGATGTTGGAGAAAAAAACAAGTGAGCTTCATCGTCATCATGATCATCTTTAAATTCATATATAATTTTTATTCATTAACATAAATAATAAATTCATAATAATTCATTAACACATCAAACTATGAAAACGCAAATCTAGGGGTTCAAATAACATTTCTAGGCCATAGATTTCATAACTAAAATAATCCTAGAACAAAACATTTATTGTCATTTGAGTCCACGGGCTCTAGGATTCAATCCATGGGTTTGGGGCTTTACCTTCCTCCACTTCCATGAAGAATACCGTGGACATGAAAAGAAAAAAAACTCAATTACTCTACAAATGTAGGAGAATAATGTAGTTGTTAATCCATGTGATTTATTTGTTGGACTTGACCTTCCTACACAACCCATGAAGAAGACCATGTCCATGACAAGAAACAAAAATTCACTGACCCTACCAATGTAGAATAATGTAGTCATTGATCCATGTGATTCTTTGATATCCATTCAATTACCAAACACATCAGGGTTTGAACAATCCATGATATCTTGCATATCTAAGGAAAACAATTATGATAAGGCCCCACCTCCTAAGAGGGAGAAGTTTCAAGGATGACTTTTGGTATTTCATAAATAAATATAAATGCACATCCTAATACATGAATTTGTCATGTCTACTTTATATTTTTCCTTTATTTTCCTTTTTCCGCTTTTTTTCTTCCCTTTATGTTTTTCATAATTTGTCAATGAAACTAAATTGAGGTGTAGGAAAAAAATGTTATAGTATTATGGATGAAAGGATGCAAATTGCATGCCTAGATTGCACACACACTGCCTAGATTTCATCACAATCTTCATCATCGTCATCATCATCATCATCATCATCATCACCATCATCATCACCATCACCACCACCATCATCCTCCTCCTCATCATCATCACCGTCATCCTCATGGTTATTAAATTGAGCACATAGATTTGTGGACAAACACACAACTCACATGATAGATCACACAATTTACTCAGTTATTGAAGAATGAAACAGTGCAAAAATGGCTTGCAACTGTGAATGCTTTTAATTAATCAAAGAGTAATTAGATAGATAATTACAATGAAGTACAATGGATTTAATAGCCACAAGCAATTCAAATCCACATGAGGAAGTTTGAATTGATTAGACTCTACTTGACTGTAGGTAACCAAAACCTTGTCTAAATCACTATCAGAGGACTCAATAGTTAACTGACCTTGTCTAAACCATAACCGGAGTTCATCGGAGCTATAAAACATAACTCAAGTGTTACATTTAGTGTTGACTAAGGTTAACTGATAGTGGTAGGTGAGAAATGCGCCCCACATGTGTTCAGTCAAGTAAACCTAGCACTAACTGAATGTAGAGGACTAGAACTGAATGTAACTGACTCCTAACTTAGCTTGACTAGTCATTAACTGAAGTGAACTGACCTTGGTTGGTTTCGGCACTCCCAGTGGCTTCCTAAATTGTAGGGATTGGTCTAGGAGGCTCCTAAAATGATGCAATCAAGTGCAATCAATGGCAGTGAGCCTCAATTAGTGTTCCCGACACTTTAGTAACTGAAACATGTGCCCCAATTAGGTCAAGTGGACTCAATGGTGTTAATGACTATAAATAGACTGGATGGACTCCCGATTTAGACATATGACCAAATTTGGACAAGGGAGGATTAATAATCCTAACACCCCCCCTGAATGCTAACTTGGAAAATCTGTGGGCCTTGGTAACTAATACCATAGGTCACCCATTACATCAAGTAAAGTAAAGTAACTGCTCAAAAACAAGGTGCTGGGGAAAAAACCACATGGGAAAAAATCCCCCCCCTCTAATTAAGCAGTTAGAATTAGGATCAATCTGGTTCTTCTATGCGTAGGTATCTTGGGGCCTGGCATGTGAACCTCTCCATCATTATGTCTAGAGGAATATTCCTCTTTGGAAGAAGAATTATATGCTCAACTAAATCAGAAATATAGACAGCTGCCGGATGAAGACTGGACCCATGTAGAGCAACTGAAGTCAACTGAAAAGTGAGAAAAGGTTCTTGAGAATTTAGAGAATGTGAGGAAAACTCAATAAAATGATATGTTTCATCCATGAACAGAAAACCATGAGTGGCAAGAACAGCCCCAAGTGTTAGGAGCAGGTGTCCAGGCGGATGCATAAAATCTTCCTCTTTACTAGTTCTGTGAGGAGATGAGCATGTGATCAATGGTAGAGAAGCACTGGGACTGTTGAGAGTGAATGCTTGAGATCCATAGTCTGATATAGCTTCTGAAATAGATAATTAATCACGTAATAAAATATCAGCAACCTCATATGAGGAAACTAACACCAAATCCCCATCAGCAGTTTTGAAGAGAAAGTGCAATACTTGATTTTTCACACCGGAATTGGTGAGAGAAGCTACAAGCATGAATGAAGGATTTTGGATTTTAAAATATGAACCAAATAATATCAGATCAGAAAGTAAATCATATCTAAATAGGTTCAAAACAGATCCAAAACTATGAAATGGAATCAAATCCCCAGCAACAGTTTTGTAGGAGACTTGTGGTACTTGTTTCTTCACACCGTTGATGAGAACAGCTACAAGTGGTACTGAAAGATTATGAATTTGATATATTAAACCAAGAAATATCAGATAATATCTAAATAATATCATATCAGATCCAATAAGGTTAATATCAGATTCAAATAAATGGTTAACCGAGACGGTGGATGCACAGCTTTCTTCTTCTTCAAAATTCTGAATTTTGGTGCATGCAATCCTGCAAAAATTTGCTGGAAAATATAGATCATGGGGAGTGAATGGATCACTCTGGTAATCTGATATTTATTCAAAAATATCCAAGGTATCACATATTTTCACACCAGCAGCAACATTAGAGGGAGAAAAATCAAATTTCTCTTCACTTTCGGAAGCAATTACTGGTAAATTTTGCACAGAATTTAAAGGAAAATCATCGGTGAATGTTTGCATGGAAGTGCAGTAGAATTTTTATTCAATATCATAGATTTGAATGTCTTCTTCTATTTCAGCAATATGAGAAGATGAGATATCAGAGATCTCATGAATTTTTGGAGCATCAGGAGAAGGAGTCACTGCATGGAGACTGTCTTCAATTCGAATTGACTGTGTAGAAGCTTCTGCTTCTTCTTCATCTTGAACAACTTCATCAAAGAGAGTGGAAGCCGATATTTTTGGATCAAGGATGCTTATGGTACTGGATGTGCTCTCCAAAGTTCTATTATGATCCTCATAAATCATTTCAAAGGTTCTGTCCAATCTTGTCCATAGTTCCTCTGGATCTTTAGTAGATCTACTGAGGTAGGGAAAGCTAGGAGAAAGATCCAGTTTCATTATTTCAAAAGCTACATCCTTTGCATTTAGCCAATCATTTTCACTCTCAAAATACTTTCTACCGAATCCATAAGACACCCAAAGGAGATCTTGTCTTTTCAGAAATATAATCATCTTCACCTTCCATTCACAATAGTTTGAGGATTGGGTCAGAAGAGGAACTGATGAATTCATTTCAAAGTTGTACCTACAAAAAAAGTGATCCAGTAGGAGATCTAAGGAGGAGAAGTGCCTTGTCCACCGAGGCTCTGATACCATATTAAATTGAGCACATAGATTTGTGGACAAACACACAACTCACATGATAGATCACACAATTTACTCAGTTATTGAAGAATGAAATAGTGCAACAATGGCTTGCAGCTGTGAATGCTTTTCATTAATCAAAGAGTAATTAGATAGATAATTACAATGAAGTACAATGGCTTTAATAGCCACAAGCAATTCGAATCCACATGAGGAAGTTCGAATTGATTAGACTCTACTTGACTGTAGGTAACCAAGACCTTGTCTAAATCACTATCAGAGGACTCAATAGTTAACTGACCTTGTCTAAACCATAACCGGAGTTCATCGAAGCTATAAAACATAACTCAAGTGTTACATTCAGTGTTGACTAAGGTTAACTGATAGTGGTAGGTGAGAAATGCGCCCCACATGTGTTCAGTCAAGTAAACCTAGCACTAACTGAATGTAGAGGACTAGAACTGAATGTAACTGACTCCTAACTTAGCTTGACTAGTCATTAACTGAAGTGAACTGACCTTGGTTGGTTTCGGCACTCCCAATGGCTTCCTAAATTGCAGGGATTGGTCTAGGAGGCTCCTAAACTGATGCAATCAAGTGCAATTAGTGGCAGTGAGCCTCAATTAGTGTTCCCCACACTTTCGTAACTGAAACATGTGCCCCAATTAGGTCAAGTGGACTCAATGGTGTTAATGACTATAAATAGACTGGATGGACTCCCGATTTAGACATGACTCCCAATTTAGACATATGACCAAATTTGGACAAGGGAGGATTAATAATCCTAACAATTGTCATCATCACCACTATCATCATCATCACTATCATCATCACCATCATCGACATCATCATCATCATCATCATTAGCATCATCATCATCATCTCCATCAGCATCATCATCGACATCATCATCATCATCATTAGCATCATCATCGTCATCGCCATCAGCATCATCATCATCATCATCATGTCGAGTATATGACATTAATTTATATGAATGTGAATCAATGCATTGTTAAAAATTCCCATTATGTACAAATCCATGAAATGCACTTCCATTCACTACACCTCTTCCATGTACAAGGTAGTCCTTTCCATGTACAAATCCCTAAAATGATGACGATGACGATGTCGATGATGAGTATGAGGATGAAGAGGATGATGATGATGATGATGAGGATGACTCTGATGATGACGAGGATGAAGAATCTGAATGACATTGTAGCAATGTTGGATTTTAGGAGGTAATATGTCATGAGAACATGATCTTGTTGCATACTGTATTATGTTTACTTCTATTTAGTTATCTTTAAACCATCGTTATCATCATCATCGTCATCATGATCATCATTGTCATCATCATCATCATCATCATCATCATCATCATTGACATCATCATCATCGTCATCATCATCATCATCATCATCATCATCATCATCATCATCATCATCATCATCATCTTCATCATCATCTTCATCATCATATTCATCATCATCATCGTCATCATCATCCTCACCATCAACATCATAATCATCATTGTCCTCATCTCCATCATCATTAGCATCATCATCATCATCACCATCATCATCATCATCATCACCATTAAGGGAAGGATCTAACATAGTGTCTTTGTGGTTGAAATTCCCTTATCTTACTTTGGAATTCTAGCATGACGAGGTCTTTGGGGCCATAGGAGACCAAATTGGGAGATACATTATTGCGAATGAAAAATAAAAAAGTTTGGATGGGTCTTTGAATGGTAGGTCATTGGTAGACATGGACCTAGGAAATGGTCTCTTGAATGGACTTGACATTGAGGTATGTGATCCATCATATAAAGAAGCACTAGACTATATAAATATCCCATTCAAGGGTAAAAAATGTAACAAGTATGAGCATTTAAAAATCTTAAGGTGCATTTATTGTTTCATATTTCAATATTTAAAAATGTTACTCGTATAATAAGGACCCAATCACTCTAATTAGTGACTTAAGATTTAATCAATAACTATAATCAATCACAATAATCAATCTCCTTCCATAGATGGTGTAAAAGAGGATAGAAACATCGAATCCCAACATCACTTTACTAAATCTCTTCCTCCACATTATATAAACCTTGTTGTGCATATATGGATTTATTTGTGATGGGTATTTCAATGAGCATGAAATCATTGTGACTATATGAAGAAGAGATCATACTCATAAACATCACTATCCAAGAGGACCACCATGTCATAAATAAATTCAAGGCCATAATAGCTATAATATCTTCCTCTTTAGTAAAAGAGAACTGTGAAGATCAACATATTGATAAATGCATAAATAGGGCACATGATCCCATTAATTCAGTCACTAGTAATGTTAATATATACCATGGCTTTGAGATCACAAACCTTGAGAAAGGAGAGAATGTGGTAGTACTAGTTCATTTATGTGTAGTAAGTAACATTGAATTTAAGTACAACTAGTTGTTCGACCCAAACTCTTCTTGATTTGAGCTCAAAGAACTTTTGGAAAAAAGGGTATGTTGTGTCCCTAATGAAACCAAAGATTTGAATAATTACAAAAATCATTCATATACTTATTGTATATGTTAGACATTTGGGTCTCATAGTCTATTCATGGCCTAATAGCCAATAAAGGATATTTTGTATACTGAGGAACACATGTAGTGCATGTATTTTCACACTCAAGGCTAATTATGCACATATCTTCAACATGGTAGTGTCACACTTAATTTTATGTGTGATAGAACCATGAAATCCCTAATCATTGATGTCATCATTATAACCTCTCACTATCGTTGATGGAACGTGTTAAATTTCTTTCTGTAAGTATCATTTTCCTTAGCTTAGGTGCATGATTGTGTCTTTCCCACTAGGGGACTAAGATTTAGGTTGATTTCCTTATATGTTCATTTTTTTCCCTCCCCCTTTCCTAGTTATGGTCCTTGATCTATGGATTTTCCTTGGACCTACTATTTGTGGACTTGAGAACAATTTCAGGGTCAATGACTCACATATTTTCTAGAAATGATATGATAAATGCCAGGGTCCATTCTGTTCCAATACCACACTTTGCATATTCTCCTTCCATTCCATTTCTTGTTGTTCTTCCCTTTCTTTTTTTCTTTAGATTATGCTTGCTTGTGTGTAATAGGTTGTTTCTTCTACTTATCTCCCTTAAGATATTGGAATTCTATACTAGCTTTATGTTTTGTCTTAGGTTGGAACAACATTAAATAACATCAACTTTTTTTATTGAAATGCACCCATGGATTTAATCAAAGAATTTGGACTCTTCCAGAAAATTCCTAGTTGAACAACTCTCTTTCCGAACTCAATATTGAACTCTTGCACCAATTGTTCTTTCCTTTTCTTGAAGTAGTGTCGTACAATTTGTTGATTTTCCTCACAACCAATTAGATAGAATTATTACTTTCCCACGGAAGTTGGCTATCAAGTTTTATTTATTTTAAAATGTTGTTTTTTAGAGTAACGATTACTTCAATCAAATCAAAATTTGTTGGGATTCTAGGAACTTATGCTTGACCTCATGACAAATTACTACACAAATAAGTATTTGTGTGAAAAGATATGCCACTCAAATTGTTTTCAACCACACACTTCATCTTAGCAATTTTTGTATGGGGGTACATTATTTTAGAGCTTGCCTTCTTTTCATATTTTTGGACTACATAGTTCCACATATCTTTTCTATTATTCATTTCCTTCCCATAATCTTGCTTGATTGATTGTTAAGGATGGAGAATAAAAATGGAAGGCCATGAACATGACTACTTAGTTTTTGCTAGCGCCATACTGACAATCATCCGACAAGGTCGTGAGCGATAGAAGGCAACATGTTCGAATGTAGGGAGCACATTGTGGGTAAGCTCGTGCAGAAAAAATTCAAGGGTTAAAGGGGTTTTACAAGGTAAAGTATGAGGATGCAGATGCAGAGGAGCCAGATAATGATGATTCCCAACAAATTCTGATACTAGAAAACATAACAGTAAGAGGAAGCGCACCGATTGAACTCCAAGGAGAAAGAGGAGGAGAAAGGATGCCATCAACGGGCCTAGAAAGACCACAAAGGAGGTTCATGAGTATTCGAATATGGGTGATCTTGGAGGGAAAAAATGAAAGGAGGTTTAGGTTTCAAACACGAAAAACTCATAAAAGGTTTATAAGAAAGAAGTTAGAGGTTTGGAACATGGGACCTTCTAGTAAGAGTAATCGCATGAGGGGATCGGTAGAGAATGATGTCGAAAATACGATTCTACCTAAGTAGTGCAAGTCCAGGGTTAGGGTTCGAGATCATTATTTCCATGGTTAATACCCTATTTTCCCCGACTAGCTGCTTCATCCATTGATATATGTCTTCTAGAGGAATTGGTGTCGAATTTGTTATATGTTTAAAACTCTTTGAGATTTTTTAGTAAATTATTGTTTCTAAGACATTCGGTCTTAATGATTTTGTTGGGAATTACTGCAGGTTTGATAATTATTTATTGGATGACGTACGCATTAATATTATGAAATCATTGAGGATATATATTTATTCTCTTTCCAGAGAAGACGGTTCTAATGCAATAGATGGAGCTATATTCTTGAGGTACAATTTTGTCTTTTTTGTTCCAAATTTTGCTTTGAAAAAAAATGGGGGTACTTTTTTATTTTCCACCAAATTCGTCCACAACATGTGCCCATGTTCAATGCATTTTGGTAATGTGTTCTATGAGGGATAGATCAAAGGGAGAATGGATTTCTGGACCAGAAATGGACCACCATTGACTTTGTTGAAATATTGTAACTTCGAAGAATATTCTATATGTATCTTTTTGTGGTCCCCGATGGTCCTACCGGGAGAACCATTTGTATTACATTGTACCTCGATGCTCCTAATAAAAATAACTAATAAGAGTCATGAGGTAGTCCCCTCTAATTGTAAAGGTGGGTCATTAGCACCCCAGTGTGGTTACTTGAGCCTACATGTGTAACTCGAGCCTACATGATTTAACTAGATCCTACATGTCAAATGAGTTAACTTAATTGAACGAATGAATATAAGAAAAGGTGTAGTGCTCCTCATTTGTGACAAACACACTCTCACTTGTGTAGCGCATTAGTGGAGAAGAGAAGTAGCTGGAGAAGGAGGAGGATCAGGCTTTGATCTCCTTGCTGGTTTTATCTTTTATCTTTTTGGGGCATCTATATTGAGGATATTTTGCTGGGTTTTTCCCTTTAGGGTTTTCCTAGGATAAATCTTTGTGTTCCTTTTTTTATGGTTGTGCTTGTCTATATTTCAGTGATCCTGTTTATATGATTTTGTCATGAAAATAAAATGAAATACTGATGTCTTAGCTAAGCATATGAAAATTTAACATGGTATCAGAGCCACCCTGAAAAGAAGACATTGTGCAGCTACAGAATCTAGGGCTTCTTAATTTTTGGTTCTCTCTCCACAATTGATCAGAAAAAGAAGGCTAGGATGACTCTCCATTGAAGGGTGCATCTTTCTGTCAAAGCGGAATTCGATTCCAAGCATTTTCAGTTTTCGGTGCGGGAAATTATGGCTTCTTGCAGAAGAAGAATTTTTGAGTGAGCCCAGCATAGGAATTCTCTCCTCATCAAAATCGAATTCTAGAGACCTGGATCAAGTTTTTTGGTTGGGTGAAACTCTGGGAAAGTCAAACCCTAGTTTGACCCCAGGCTAGAAAAACCCTAAATACTAAAACTGCTAAGTTTTGGTACATTCACTATATCTCTAGATTGGCGAAGGTTTAGGAGATGAAAATTGCAGATGCCAAATAAAAAATCTATCTATACACTGTGTCCAAAATTCAGCCTTATATTCACTATATTATGGGAGATATGATCCCTCCAAGTTAGGGTTCCAGCCTCTTCCAAAATTCATCCCTAAACAGGACACCTGGGGAAAATTGCTATAGCTTGGGCTACAGAGGTCCAAATAGAATTCCTGAAGATGTTCCACAAAGGGCATGGAATTTAATTTTTGTGGTCCAAATTTCAGACCCATAATATGAAACAGTGATACATGGCATGCTGTACAACTTCGCTATTCTGAACAGTCCTGTAACAGGTCACCTTGGGAAAAGGATCATAAATACAAATTGGTGAAACAAATTTTGATGAAACCTATGGTGTTGGATCCGGGACATACAAGGTTACCTCAGTACGAAATTTCAGACACAGAGGGGTAGCAATTGTGGATATATCATAGAAACAGTGACAGGAATTTCTGCAGAAGCTGAATCCTCTGATTTGAAAGTTGAAGAATTGAGATTTCCAGAATCCAAGTACATTAGTCAACTCACCTCATTCAAGCACATCTCCTGGTAAGGTCAGTTTCTCATTCCATAAAATTTCAATTTTTTTTAATTCTCTGGCAATATGACTTCAAGCACTAAGCTTGAAGACAAGCTAAAAGGCATAGAGAATTTTCGAGCAAGGAAATACAGGATTGGTCTCATTCTCCAAGAGAATGATATTGATAAGTATGTCAAAGAAGAAGTGTCAGAACCTGAAGAAGCTGAAGCGAAGGAGAAGCACAGAAAGGATATGATTAGGGCACAAAGAATTATTGCTGACTCCATTAAGGATCACTTGATTCCTCAAGTGTCATCCAAGAAGACTCCAAAAGAAATGTATGATGCCCTTTCCAGAATGTTTGAGGGAAGAAACATCAACAGGAAGATGAATCTAAGAGCTCAACTGAAGAGCATCAAGATGAGTCATGGAGAATCCATCCAAGACTACTTTTCAAGGGTTTCCTAGATCAAAGAGCAACTAGAAGCTATTGGAGATAAGCTTGATGAAGATGAAATGGTTATGACTACTCTCAATGGTCTCACTAGACCATGGGAATCATTCATTCAAATGATGTGTGCCAGGAAGGAAAGCATGCAGTTTGATGTGGTATGGGAAGACTACATTCAAGAGGAGACTAGAGTGGCAAATAGAGAAGCATTACTAAAAGAGGATGATCAAGCCCTAGCCACTCATACCAGAAAAAGAAGAAGGAATCAACCCATCTTCAAGAAGGGAAGTCACAAAGAGCATCAACCTCCCAGAAGATTCCAAAGATCGAAATAAAGTCTATCAAGTAAGGACTACTATGGTTTTCAATGCTTCCACTGTGACAAGATAGGACACATTGCCAGAAACTATCCTATAAATAAGCAAGAATATAAGTAGAGGATCAACAACAACAAAAGATATCATGCTCATCTAGCTGAAGATGAGGATGAAGAAGAAGAAGATGAAGGACCTTCGAGAAAGCAAGTAAGAGAAGAAGATGCGGAAGAATGTGTACTATTTTCTTCCCTCTCTGGGTCTGTGACTCCTGGAGAAGACACTTGGCTTATTGATAGTGGTGCTTCAAAGCACATGACGGGATAAAAGAAAACTCTGCCCAAACTTGAAGAAAAGAGCTCTCCTCAGAAAGTATTCCTAGGAGATGACTATCAATATCCAATCAAAGGAGTTGGTGAAGCAAGCTACAAACTTGAATTAGGTAATCCCTTAAAAATGAAAGATCTATTATATGTACCTGGTTTAAAGAAAAATTTACTTTCTATCTCAGCTTTAGATAAGAAAGGATTCAGAGTTTCTTTCATAGACGGTCAAGTACTTATGTGGCCCAAAGGAAAGAATATTGAAGATGCAATCATCATTGGTGAAGAAGAAGGGGGATTGTATAAACTCAAGGGGCACTCAGAAACAACCTTTGTGCATGAGTCCATTGACCCTAGTGAACTATGGAATAGAAGGCTTGCCCACATCAATTACAAGGCTCTACCTCATGTGAACAAAGTAGTGACGGGATTACCAGACATGAAGATCAAGCATGAAGGCATTTGCAAAGGATGTGCGAAGGGAAAGAACATCAAGAATCCATTCCCAAAGAGTGAAACAAAAACAAAAGGTACATTGGAATTGATTCATTCAGATGTATGTGGTCCAATGTCTTCCACATCCTTAAGAGGCTTTGAATATTATATCACATTTATTGATGATTTTTCAAGAAAGACTTGGATATACTTCTTGAAGGCAAAGAGTGAAGTGTTTGAGAAATTCAAGGAGTTCAAAGCCTTGATAGAAAATCTTTCTGACAAGAAAATTATGATTCTATGATCAGAAAATGGAGGAGAGTACACCTCAAAAGAGTTTGATGCGTTTTGCAAAGATGCAAGAATAAAGAGGGAACTGACTACTCCCTACAATCCCCGATAGAATGGGGTAGCGGAAAGAAAGAACGGAACCATCATGGAGGCAGTGAAGACAATGATATATGATCAAGATCTTCCAATGCACCTATGGGTAGAAGTGGCAAGAACTGCTGTGTATGTACAAAATAGAATATGTCACAGTGCTCTTGGGTTCAAAAATCCAGAAGAGATATTCACGGGAAAGAAGCCTGAGGTAAGTCACCTCAAGATATTTGGTTGTCCAGTATATATTCATATACCAAAAGAGAAAAGAACCAAATTAGACCCTTCCAGAAAGAAGGGGATATTTTTTGGATATTGTGAAGTATCCAAAGCATTCAAAATCTACATTCCTGGATTCCACCACATGGAAATCAGTCGAGATGTGACATTTGATGAAGAGGCAGCTCTCAAGAGATCCAGGAAGTGCCAAATTGAAGAAGTGTATGAAGAAGAGACACCACCCAGAAATAAAGAAACTACATGTCTCCCTGAAGATGAAGCTCTTGAAGAACATGACATGGCAAAACCACAAGAACCTCCCATGATGGAGATATCAAGAAAAAGAAAGCCTGCTTGGACAAGAGAAATTTTACGAGAGGTAGAAAGATATGGAGCTCCTGAAGGCTCTACAAGGGAAAGAAAGAAACCTAATACTTTTTCCAACTATATAGCCTTGA
Source organism: Pseudotsuga menziesii (assembly GCA_001517045.1). Classification (NCBI taxonomy): domain Eukaryota; kingdom Viridiplantae; phylum Streptophyta; class Pinopsida; order Pinales; family Pinaceae; genus Pseudotsuga; species Pseudotsuga menziesii. Next base: position 496,277 of record LPNX010379655.1, read on the forward strand.
TGTGTGATCTGGTAGAACAAGAACCTACAAACTATGAAGAAGCGGTATAGAAGAAAGAGTGGGTAGAAGCAATGGCTGAAGAATACCAATCAATAATGAAGAATGATGTATGGAATATAGTTCCCAAACCAGAAGGAAAGAGTATAGTATCCTCCAAATGGATATTCAAAATAAAGCATGCAGCTGACAGAAGTATCGAGAAGTATAAAGCAAGATTTGTGGCTAGAGGTTTCTCTCAGAAAGAAGGAATTGATTATGAAGAGACATTTGCTCCTGTAGCATGATATACTTCGATTAGAACTATCATGGCACTTGCATCCATAATGAAGTGGTACTTACACCAGATGGATGTGAAAACAACTTTTTTGAATGGTGTTATCGAAGAAGAAGTTTACATAGAACAGCCTCAAGTATTTGAAGTTGAAGACAGACATACTCATGTATGCAAGTTGAAGAAGGCCTTGTATGGTCTTAAACAAGCTCCTAGAGATTGGTATGAGAGGATAGATAGTTTCCTGTCAAGCATGGGATTTACCAAGAGTAAAGGTGATCCTAACCTTTACCTCAAGGTTGTAGAAGATGAACCTGTCATCCTACTACTATATGTGGATGATTTATTCTTGTCAGGAAATGAGAAACAGATAATGAAAAGCAAGAAGAGACTAGCAGAATAATTTGAGATGAAAGACCTTGGGTTAATGCATTATTTCCTAGGTCTAGAAGTATGGCAAAGTTTAGAAGGAATCTTTCTCAATCAGGGAAAGTATGCAGTAGAGATATTGAAAATATTCAACATGTTGGAATGCAAAGCCTTGTCCACACCCATGGATTCCAACCTGAAGTTGTTAACTGATGACTCATCAGAGTTAGTGGATGTGACTCATTACAGACAGATCATTGGGTCATTGATGTATTTGTCAAATACCAGACCAAACATTTGTTTTGCTGTGAACACCTTAAGTCAATATCTAGTTCAACCTAGACGGGTTTACTTTTTAGTTGCAAAACATGTGATGAGATATTTGAAAGGAACTATAGACTTTGGTCTATATTATGATAATAGCCATGAGTATAGATTGTATGGATATACAGATGCAGATTGGGCTGGAAGTATCTCAGATAGAAAAAGCACATCAGGTGGATGTTATAGTCTAGGATCTGCTATGATCTCATGGTTTAGTAGAAAGAATTACAGTGTTGCACTAAGCACAGCCGAAGTAGAATATATAGCAGCTTGCTCTGCTAGTCGTGAATCCATATGGCTTCGGAAGCTAATGTTAGGATTATTCAACCTAGAGTTGGACACTACTGTGATTCTATGTGATAACCAAAGTTGTATAAAGATGACAGAGAACCCTGTGTTTCATGACAGATCAAAGCACATAGAAATCAAATATTTCTACATTCGAGATATGATGCAGAAGGGAGCCATAAAGCTCCAGTATGTGAGTACCGATGAACAAGTTGCTGATGTGTTGACAAAGCCTCTGTCTCGAGTGAAGTTCGAACACTTTCAAGACAAGCTTGGCGTGGTTCAAAAATATCTTCCCCGAAAGGAGGAGTAGTGATGTTGCAGTGGGATTGTATCATCCCTGGGCACTTTCCCTAAAGTGATCCAGAGAGCTCGGTCTTCAAGAATGAAGAGGGATTGTATCATCCTGGGACATCTGTCCATAATAGATCTGATGACCTTGGTCCGCGAGAATGTGGCAGGATTGTATCATCCCTGGGCACTTGCCCTAAAGTGATCTCGAGACCTTGGTCTTCGAGAATGAAGAGGGATTGTATCATCCCGAGACATCTGTCCATAATAGATCCGGTGACCTCAGTCCTCAAGAATGTGGTAGGATTGCATCATCCTTGGACATCGTCCTAAAGTGATAGGGACTGATTCTCCCGTAATCAATCCGGTGGCTTCGGTCCTCGAGAATGTGGTAGGATTGCATCATCCTTGGACATAGTCCTAAAGTGATAGGGACTAATTCTCCTGTAATCAATCCGGTGGCTTTGGTCCTCGAGAATGTGGTAGGATTGCATCATCCTTGGACATAGTCCTAAAGTGATATGGACCGATTCTCCCATAATCAATCCGGTGGCTTTGGTCCTCGAGAATGTGGTAGGATTGCATCATCCTTGGACATAGTCCTAAAGTGATAGGGACTGATTCTCCCGTAATCAATCCGGTGGCTTCGGTCCTTGAGAATGTGGTAGGATTGCATCGTCCTTGGACTTAGTCCTAAAGTGATAGGGACTGATTCTCTCGTAATCAATCCAGTAACTTCGGTTGTCGAGAATGTGGTGGGATTGTATCATCCCTGGAATTTAAGTCCAAAAGTGATCCAAAGACTTTTTTGTCTTTGAGTTGTGGATTGCAGGTTGTTGCTGATGATGATGATGACATATTGATTGAAAGATCAGAGTATGATGATGATGACATACTGATCAAAATATCAGAGTATGATGATGATGTTTCTGATCGAAAGATCAGAATGTGATGATGATTATGATCGACAGATCAGAATATGATGATGTTGCTGCTGATCAAAAAGTCAAAGTGCTGAAGATGTTGCTGATCGAATAGTCAAAGTGCTGAAGATGTTGCTGATCGAAAGGTCAAAATGCTGAAGATGTTATTGCTGATCGAATATTCAAAGTGCTAAAGATGTTGCTGATCGAAAGGTCCAAGTGCTGAAGATGTCGTTGCTAATTGAAAGATAAAAAATGCTAAAGATGTTGCTGATCAAAGACTGAAGATGTTGCTGATGATGAAGACTGAAGACTGAAGATGAAGACTACATGATGTTGAAAATCTTCCAATGATTTATAGATGTGTTACCCTGCTGATGTTGATGATGTCCCCTATCTCTACTCTTGTTGTCATTGATGTTGGTGTAGAATACCCTTCTCGTTAAGGGAGAGTGTTGAAATATTGTAACTTCGAAGAATATTCTATATGTATCTTTTTGTGGTCCCCGATGGTCCTACCGGGAGAACCATTTGTATTACATTGTACCCCGATGCTCCTAATCGGAAGAACTAATAAGAGTCATGAGGTAGTCCCCTCTAATTGTAAAGGTGGGTCATTAGCACCCCAGTGTGGTTACTTGAGCCTACATGTGTAACTCGAGCCTACATGATTTAACTCGAGCCTACATGTCAAATGAGTTAACTTAAGTGAACGAATGAATATAAATAGAGGTGTAGTGATCCTCATTTGTAACACACACACTCTCACTTGTGTAGCGCATTAGTGGAGAAGAGAAGTAGTTGGAGAAGGAGGAGGATCAGGCTTTGATCTCCTTGCTGGTTTTATCTTTTATCTTTTTGGGGCATCTATATTGAGGAAGCTTTTGCTGGGTTTTTCCCTTTAGGGTTTTCCCAGGATAAATCTTTGTGTTCCTTTTTTTATGGTTGTGCTTGTCTATCTTTCAGTGATCCTGTTTATATTCTTTTGTCATGAAAATGAAATGAAATATTGATGTCTTAGCTAAGCATATGAAAATTTAACATACTTTGCCACCTAAAGCAAGGGTTTGGGAGGTAACACTCTCGGAAACACTCTCCTATAGGTATGAGGGAACTTCATGTGCAATAATTTTGCAATGTTGTTTCTGAGCAAGAGTACCCCAAAATAAAATCATGGTATCTTTAAATTTATAAGGAAAAAAATTTGCGTGTAAGCATTACCAACCGTTGGCCATATACCAAAATTTTGCAAAAGTGAAGTGGTTGCTTGGTCTGCATTTTTTCTTTACTTCTTCACATACCCACTTCATCTATAACTGTCATGATGTTTTTTGTAGTGCTCATATGTAAGCTTTGAATATGGTTCTACATTTTGTGATCAGTTCTGGGTAGGTCTTGCATTTTATTTTCTGCACAAATATTCCATAGCTAGTTAGTCTTTTTTTGCACATGACTAGCCTTGCATGAGAAAGGATTCTGTGGTTGTATGTCGTTTTCTAAAGATTAATCTGAATTGTGTTTTCTGGTAATGGCCTGTAAACATGCATTTTTCTTGTTCAATGTTGTTATACCTATGAGATTATTTATTTCCTTTTTTTTTATATTGAAATTTTTCTTGATATTGTCTATCTTTTCTTGATATTATATAGTCCCTATGGAGTAGTGCTAAGTAGGAGGGCTCGTCATGACAATAACCCGGTTAAAAACCCAAAATATCTGATTTTGTGATAATAGGGCTGGCCATGTATTCGTGAGGTGTCACATCATGTTAATGTTAATTGAATTGGAGCCAAAACAGATATGCTGGCTCTTTTTACGTATGCTAGGAGGGGTAATTTGCATACTCAAGCTTTGTCCTGAGATATGATGTATTCCCTTTTGTCCATTAATGAAATATAAAATGCATTTTCCAAAAACATAAGACAAAGAAAACTATGATAAATGAAGATCATTATTAGAAATATGGAGGTCATTATTGGCAATTGGGGTTTTGTATATTTTTCTATATCCCACCAACAACATTCAAAAGGTCTGATATGGGTTAGTGCTGTAATCTCACAGATCACATAAGGTTACCCATAATACACATAAGGAATCATATAACAATACAGAGACAAGAGACAAGAACAGATAGTAGAATAACATATTATATTATAGAATCGCATGAAGGTCCATACATATACAAAACTGAACCAAGTTCTTAACTAACTCAACAACCTATTATATATGATTACAAAGCGGTTATGAGTAACTACTTGTCAGTTCGGTCAACCGACATGAAATTTGGAGGCATACCTAATCTCCGATTAGTCGGTTGACTAGTTTAGTCGGCTCACCGACTAGCTTCTCCAACATCTCCCCCAAGAACAAAATATTTCTTCATCCCGAAGAAATAGGGGAGGTAAAAAATTCTGTCTCAAGTAGGTTCCTTTCTGTTGTTCTATCTTCATGGGTTGTGCAGTCTAATAGATGGTTTTCTATGTACACATACTTCGACTATGGCTTCTGTCGAAATGGCTAGTTGGTGTTGAAAATATGCCCAATTGCGGAGAGCTCTTTGGATGTCTATGGTCAATGTTGTAATGCTAGATAAAGTCACCAATTTCTCCTGAATTAAGAGTTCTACAATATTAATCATGTCAGGCCCCAAAAATTGGGATTTTTCATCTGCTGTGTCCATCAGTAGTTTCATCTATGGACAGATTGTGTCCAATTTGTCGATGTTGGAAAGAGCCTGGTTTACCCACTGATGAGCTTGTTTCTCTAGCTTCTCTAGTTTTATTGTTTCCAATACAATTTTCTCTTGTATTGTGCTCCTCATTGCTTTGTCAAGACCTTTTTGTTTCTCCAGGGTTTTTATGTGTTCACGGGTTTCTCAAGCTTGTTGAAATACTTGGCCATAATGGGTGTACCAACTGCGCAATACTTCTTCTGTAATAGCTGACTCCTCTAGATGTTCTTGCAGTACCTTGTGTGCTTATGAAAATGATGTGTATTGTTGTTTTAATAACACATATGTTTCTTCTTTTTGCTCTTATCTCTTGTTTTGTAGCTGTTCTTGGAGGTTCGACATGACACTCTCAAATAACTAGTATGCTTTCTCCAGAGGTTTGTCAGTGTCGATCTCTGCTAGTCCTGGTATGACTGGCTGTGTTAAAGTCCTGCATTTAGTCAAGAATTCAACTTGTTATGTCTTTAGTTTTTCAATTCGTTCTTTCCTTTTTTGATTTCTTGTTAATGCTGCTTTGGTGAGTGCTCCCAGGAGTCGGTCCAACTCTCCATCTGTTAGTTTTGGTGTCTCAACTACGGAAGTCGATCCTAGTTGATGAAGGTGGATGGTTGTCAGTGCTTGTTGTTTCTGTTGTTGTTCTTTTATTTTCTTTTTCTCTTATGTTTAGATTTATGGACTGCTTTTGATCCTGTTGGTGCTGATCTTGGATGCTTCTGCGGTGTTTGGTGCTCTTAAGTTGGTGGATTCTCAGTTGACTGAACTTTTGCTGTGGCAGGATTAGCTTGTTGGGTTTCCTGAATGGGGTTTATGGTTGTTTTTTCTTCCAATGGTGGTGAAGATGGTGGTTTTGGATTATGAGGAGTCTATGGTGGTGGTGGTGGTGGCGATGGTGAATGGTCTAGAGTTAAAGGGGTGCTTGGAAGATGGCTTGTCGGCATGGGGTTTTCGACTTCCAGTTGGAGGTCGACAGGGTTGTCGATTTCTTCATTTTCTGTGAGATTGTCGATTTCTACATCTATTGTTGCTTAGTTATTTCCTTCAAGGGAAAGTAATCCCCTATCATCCCCATTGACCAGAGGGTTTTGGAAGGTTGGTATAATTGATGAAATATGGGTTGTGACTATGGTGGATGTCGGGTCGGGGTTGCGAATGTATGATAATTTGATGAGTCCCACAACTGCTGGTGTTGGTGAAACTTGGTCGGTTCATGGGGAGAGACTTTGTCGGGTAGATATTGACTCGACGAGTTTGTGGGTGGTGGTGACCTACTGGGATTTAAGGAATAGATTCGGCAGATTGTTGATAAATGGCTGAAGTTCAACATCTTTATCAATTTTTTCCTTAAGGGTTCCAGGGATAATCTCGTTGTAACTTGGTGATATGGCCACGGTTGAATCTGGTGTTATTCTAGTCGAAGAAGGTATTGGTGGGTTTGGAGTTAGGTCGATAGGATCTATTTCGGGCTAGGTAGCAGTTCTTACCTTTTTAAGCTTGCCTTGCTTTGCTCCTGATTTGACAAACTGCTTGAATTGGGTCTCAGCTGATACCTTGTCTATTGCGGCATCTTCCAATATGTTGGCAGTAGTAGAAAGTAGTTATTCCTCATCTTGTGATTCCTCTGATAAGATGATTTTGTGCTTCCCCTTCCCTTTTTCCTGAGTTCCTTTATTTTTCCTTGAAGTTGATATTTCTTTAGCTATTTTCTTCAAATTTTCCTTTGTCATGGCATAGTCTGGGTTGTTTGATTGAATATCTTCCTCCATCTATTCTTCTCCTTTCTTCTACTATTGAGTCGGCACGATAGTGCTTTGTTCTGTCGGTACATTTTCAATTTGGAGGGGGTTTTTCTCTTCTGTCGGACTGTCTCCTAAGGTGAAAGTACTAATATGAAGGTTCAATTCATAGTCTTCCTCCTTCTCCTGGTCGGTCAATGGTTCTAAAATGACTTGATTACTTTCTTTTGTAGCCTCCGGTATGGTGATGTCGATTTTGGACTTCCTGGCCAGCTTTGTGAAGATCTCCTTGACTATTGGGTAGCATTTGAGTGGCTTTTCCTTTGCTGTAGACCCTTGCTTATGCCATATTATTGTGTGGTCGAGCTCTAGTTGCATATGTACTGTAGGAGATAGACATATTCAGATGTTTTGAGGCACCCTCCATCTGGCTGTTTGGACTTTAATATTTTGAAACCAGTGTTCCAAGAACACTTTGCTTTCTTCTTGTTCTAGTGGGGTTCTAGCCATTAAAAAAGGCTTAAAGCACTACATATGAAACCTAGATGGCTCCAAGAAGTATTTATGCTCGGCTGGACATAAGAGGTACATAGCTATCCATATTAAAAGTGATGGGAATCTGATTATTGCACTTGATTCCTGGCACTTCTCACAGATATATTTGAGCATGTCGACCATATATTGAACCCAACAGTATACCTTTCCTATTTATGCTATGCATTTTATAGCTTCCAGGATGTTGAGCTTCAAATCAGAGCCACGTCCTATGACAGTCAGGCCTGTGGATACGATTTTGGCCACTATTTTTGGTGTGGTGGCTTGGACTTGCCTGATTATTAACTCTTTTGAGTTTTTTTCCTGTCGGTGTTCCCGTTAGTCTTTCGACCAATCCTTCCTTGATTCCTACAGGATCAAGGTCGCCTTTGTTGGAAATCCCAATAAGTTTATAAATGGTTTCAGCTGATATTTCCATTGGACTATCGAAGTAGAAATTACCATTGTGGTACTGACTGATAATGAATTTTACAATATTTTCCTTTGTTCCTCCAAAACTTGCCATGAGAGGTGTGTTCAGAAAATTCATAATGGTGCTATGTTTTACCTTCTCCTCTTCCTCTGTCATTCTTGACTTACCTTGGTAATCCCATTCTTTGATTTTTGCCCAGCGTCACGCCCATGAAACTTCTTGCAATTTCACGTTTTTAATGTTTCATAGTTGTTTCACTAGTGGAGTACTTACGACAAATTCCAACTCTTTTATTTTGGATTTCATGGCTCTAGTTTGTTTTGGGGCCATTTTGTTGGTTTTCGGTTCGGCTCTCTTAGTTGATTTGCTCACAGGGTTCTGGTAGTTTTGTCACTCTAGATCTTGATGAAACAGTATGTGATCTTCGACTGGCACAGTATTTATAGGTGGAGTGGATGGCGATCTTGTTGATGGTGTTATTAATGGTGGATTTGAGGGTAAATGATGCTCTAATGAAGGCTGATTTAAAATGCTCTGGTTTCGGTGCTCATTCTGACTGTAGTCATGATGGGTTGATTTGACGTTTTGATCCTCTTGTCGATGTCGATGGTATAGTCCGTTAACCCAGAAAATCCCTCAATCAGCTCTACATGGCCTATACCACCCAAGGACACCCATGATCAACCCTCGTATCACTCCATTAGACCCCCACATCCCCCACACCCCCAAAAGGCTTAAGAATGAAGAAAAGGGCTTAAAAACCCCAAAAAGGAGCCTAAATAACTCTCCTTAAGGCTAAAGCCTCCAAAAAGGGGCTAAAACCCCTCAAAGGAGCCTAAAACCCTAAAAGGAGCTAAAGCCCAAAAAAGGGGCTAAATCCTTGAGCAAGGGCTTAAAACCCTAAAAAGTCCCCAAGAAATCTATAAAAGGAGGGGTGGGGGTCACTCTCAAACAACTCCTCTCTTTCATACTGTCATGCTGCCCATGGATGCCTTGAGACTCTTTACCTCTCAAGCCATCCAAATCCCCCTCTCTTCCACTCATCTTCCCCATTGAGCCATAAATCCTCCATTACTGAGTGAGCTAGGGAGGTCCTTCTTCCAGCCAGGGCATGGTGGCCCATTTCACCAAAGGAGAGGTATAACCTAGTTTTTCTTATGTATTTGCTTTAGTAGCTTAGTTGTTTATAACAAATATTTGTTTACAGGTTTGATTTTTATCTTGTTTTGCAAGTTTATTTCTGTTTAATAGCTGTTTGTAGGTTATTGGAAGTAGAACCCTAACCATTGTTTGCAGAGGGGTTCTCCATCTTTGCTTTTATTTCTGTCTAGTTTCATTTCGGTTTTTCTTTCCTGCATTTCTCCACACAGGAACCTACCCTTCCTTCCTATAGATGGAATGGAGCCATTTGTGCCCCTGTAGCAATGAGAAATCCCTGCTACAGAACTGGCGACCATACCAGGTCATTCCCACAGGATCCCTGGTTCAGTTTTTTGAAATTTCAAGTTTTTTCAGTTTATGCCCTAGTTTTAAAATTTCTTTTCAAATCTAGTTTAAATCCTGTTTATTTTCAGTTTTTATTGTTGTCAAAGCCTCTGTAAGGCAAATCCGAGTCTATTTGGCCACAATATAGGTTACTGTAGGCCGAATCTGACTTAGGATCAGAAAAACCCCAAATATGGAGCAAGTCACACCTATTGGTCCTGAACAGGGGATGAGGTCACTCTTTTAAGCCTCAAAGGCGTGACCAGGTCGCCCTTTTCCCCCCAAAATGTGCAACTTCCTTTAGAAAGGCAAACCGCTTCTATCTGCGAAATCTATGTGACCCCCTCGCCTGTTTCAGGAAAAATTTGGTGACCCCTCACCACATTTGGCTTAAACGTGTGGTCTGTCACTTAGAATTTAATTTTTAAGTTATTAGGGACTGTCAGTGCGGCTCAGCCGCCTCTATCCAGCACAGTAGTTCCATTTCTATTTCTGTTTTAATTTACTGCAATTTCATGTACAAACAAAGTGTAAATTCAATTTTTTTTAATGGCTTAATGAATGTAGCTTAACTAAAATTGACATAAAATTAACAGTCGTTCTTACCCTTCCTCCTCTACCCAGTCATCACCCTTCGAGGTATTCTGGGATAAGACAAAGGGTACAACTTGTATAGTAATAGGCCCTTCACTGAATATTGATCAAAACTATTTAAAATGGATGACTTGGAAGGTAGAGGGGGTAGAGAAGGAGGGCTTCTCATGGCGCTAAGCATCCTCCCTGTTGACCAACCTTGCATCCACAATGATATGAACTCTACGACATATTCATAAACCACTTCCAGCCACCTGATAACAGAAAAAAAACAAGACATATACACCATACCATGTCATCAACCCCACTCAGTTCATGATGCTAAGAGAGCCACTAAAATTGATTAATTTACACTAAGTTCAAAACTCTGCAGTCTTTGAGGACATAAGTCTCTGACTGCCTTAACCATGGGAAGTACTTGGGCTTAGCCCAGAAACTCATTGTGAGGAGTACCATGGGAACCCCAAAGTAGCTGGCCATTGAGAGGAATTGCCAAGCCAAACGGGCAACGACCCCCACCAGTTGAGTAGAAACTCCCATGAGGAAAAAGCCAAGCACTGTCTTCTTGTAGTCTTGGTGGTCGAGTGACCACCTACAGCCAATAGGAAGCCATTGAAACCGGGGTCCAAAATATCATTCCCACCAGATTGATACATAAATTTAACACAATTGATCCCCACGCTCTTCCTCATGCCTAAGAGGTGAACAACCACAATTCGAGACATTGAACCGACATCGTCGAGACCATTCTCGATGACCTCTCGCACCATTAGAAGGAAATCTATAATGTTGCCACCACAAGTTCCCCCAGCTATGCAGGTGCACTATGCACTTGCAAACCCCACCACCATCGCTGCCCCATCTCACATTAACCTAGGGTCAAATATGCCTTTCATGGCTCATCTTAACCTGCCTAATTTGGCTCGATTGATAAACGACCCCATCCACCATCAAACCTTTTGGCCTCCCATGCCAACCAAACTACCATCAAACATTCCCAAGTTTGAAGGCAAGGCAGGGGAGTGCCCCTAAAACCACATCATGACATTTCATATATGGTGCTCGTCAAACAACATCGTAGATGATTCCATCAGGCTAAGGATAATCCAATGCACCCTCACAGGTGCTGTAGACAAATGGTACATTGAGCTACCACAAGCTAGGTACCTAGATTTCAACTCCTTAGCTTTCATGTTCCTACAGTATTTCCAACTCCCCATTAGATATGATGAAGGGGTGGAGATCCTGTTATCCTGCCGCCAGAGCACTGCGACACATATAACTGACCACATCCATGAGTGGCGGCAACGTCGTAGTTTGTGTAAGATCCAACTTGATGACATGATATTTTTGGTTTGCTTTCTCAAAACCTTGCTCCCACCCATAGCAAAGGACGTCGCATCTGAACGTCCTCAATCCAAAGAGGAGGCCATACTGAAAGCCCAACAGTTTGACCTGATCTACACTCAGTCTAGATACATGTACACTGTCATTATAGATGCTCCTCGTCTGGGTACCTCCTACCAGGATGCACTGGGGGCATCCCATGCTACAGATGGCATCATAGGCTCAATTTTCCAACAACCATAGCACCGTCCGACACCACCTGCAGTTCCACCAAAACCAAGAAACACTGCTAGTGTTGCTTACCAAAACCAAACTTTGGACTACGCCAGAATGATGTCCCAATCCAGAGCAACAACTTCCTATGCACAACCTGTGCCACCGTAGTAGGCTAAGGCCATGGCATGGCCAGCGCAGCAGTACGTGGGGTAAATACCCACATTTGTGGCATTGCAACCCACCCAAATTTATTATGCACCACTAGTGCAAGCGGTTTAAGCCCCTGCCCCTCCTCAACTCGCTCCATTGGGATATGTATTTGCACAACAAAATCATCCCAACCAGCCTACCCCCAACAATCAACAAGGGAAAGCTAGAAATAATCAGCCCTGAAACCAAGCCAATAACCAACCGTAGGGAGGCGGTCAACAACCAAACCCTCCCAATAATGCCACAACAAATTGACCCACCCAAAACCACCCACGAAAAAATGCATCTAGAGGCAATGCCCCGTTGTGCACAAACCGACCGTGCACACTCTATGAGGTCTATGGGCACTACACATTCAAGTTTCCCCTCATGGGTCGCGCTAAGCAGGCCATTTAGAATGAGGCCCAATAGGCTGCCAACGCTAGAAACCAAGCCCAACCCAACCCAACACCACAAGGACCTCCCCCCATGGTGCTTCAAAACCCACTACCAGTCCAAGGATTGGTGGCAATCACACCCCCTCCCCAGGCCAATCCCAATGCTCCGGGGGCACCTCCCACGATAGAAACAGGTGTCCACCACCTGCTAGCCATGACAACTGAAGAGGTTAACCTACAAACCAGACGGAATCAGTACAGTACCACCACCGAACCCGCTGACACATCAACGAAATCTACATCCAAATCAGTCAATGCACCTCTTCAGTTACCCCCTTTCTCCTACCCCCCAATACACCAAGTGGCCAACAATGCCACAGCTAGAGCTATTATCAGTTATAGCATTGTGGATGATTTGGCCCAAACACCAACAGCCATGTCCACTCTGGAGGTACTCAAAATGTGCCCAACACAGCGGAAAGTGTTACTAGCCACCCTTGGGGCCGTATACCCCTCCGACTCCAAGTTGATCACATTCAACACAGAGAATGGAGAACCACACATGCCATCCACCATCGCCTTCCAAATCTTGGTGTCTATCCATAATTTGGTCATGCATCGGTGCATAGTGGATGAGGGGGCATCCATGTGCATTATGTCAACCCTGGTTTGGCAGAAACTTGGATCCCCAATTCTGCAACCATCCTCCATAACTCTGTGGGCTTATGATGGCCATCCCACTAAAGCCCAAGGAATCCTCCCCCATGTCCCCATCACATTAGCCAGGAAGACAGTGCTGATCGACATAGAGGTCGTCAATGCTCAACTAGACTATAACCTTCTCCTCGAAAGAAGTTATATGTACGCCATCAGAACGGTAGCATCAACTATCTTCCGTCTCATGATGTTCCCCCACGAAGGGAAGATCGTGATGGTTGATCAACTCACTTATCATGATCTGCAAGGGTTAACATCATCCACCAATGTTATCCCTACCATCAACACCATTGATCCCCAAGGGATGACCACACACACCAATGTCATCCCTGCAATCAACACCATGGTTGACAACACACCAGCCTCCCCATTATTGAATGCGGGTCCTGGGTTGTTTGCCGATATCACCATGACTGCTCCTTTCCCCTTAGTGTCACCACCATTGACACAAAATGAGACTGTGGGCTTGTGCATGGTCTCATCTAGCACCTCTGCACCCAAACAACAACCGCAGCCGTAGCCCCAACCACAACCACAACATCATCCGCAGCCGCAACACCAACAGCAGCCACAACATCATCTACAATAGTAGCATTACATGCATCCGCAACCACAACCTCACCCCCACATACAACCATTAGGGATTTATCTGGGCTCATCTCCAGCCCATACGATTCCCTTCCTCTTTCCCCCACCTGGTGTCATGAGCAAGCCAATAATGGCCACCTTAAGCCTACCCAACTTTACATTGGGAATTTCGGCGTGATATCTTGATCCACCAACTCAACCACCAATTCCCTAGGTTGTTTTAACCCTGGTACAACCCATTGTGGTCAAGTCTTAGCCTCCATCTAGCCCGCAAAAGCCAACCGCCGCACCCGCACCCACACCCGTACCGCCCCACCCAAAAAGGGCCAGGGGCAAGAATGCGAAACCTGCTGCAGAACTACAACAAGTCCCACCTTGCACCATCCACGAGAAACATGGCCACCCAACTCATAATTTCCATAAAATCCCAATGATCCGTGTGCATTTGGATGCCATGGATACAAACAAAAACATCCCCGTGGTCGAACTCCCAACTACGCCGATAGTCAGAAAAAGGGCATTGAGAACAAACCATGCTTGCACCCTTTACGGATTGTATGGACACTATTCTCACCATTTCCAAGACTTGCTTGAATTTTGAATCACTTTAGCTGACCTCTGTCAACATTCACTTGAATCTGAGATCACCATGATCGAAGAAGTCCACCCCCCACCTCCTTCTTCGGACACCATGTCCATTTACATGATGTCTAGTTCTACCGACCCTAACCTCTCCACCTCCAATGATGGTCCATCAGACCTGTCTCTCCATTGCTTCCGCAATGATGAGGAGATACTTGAAGCCCTAACTACCCCAAAATACCCATGGGACGACATGCACCACCGTTCGTTCTTCCTCCCCGAGGAACTTGTGTCACAGTCCGACCAGTTTTCTGTGGAAACCAAGGATTTCATTCATGGGAAAGTTGACTGGTTCAAGAACCCCAACTTGACACCAGACGCCTTCGAAGAAGGGAACATGGCCAACATCTTGACCACCGTCAAAATCAACATCTCAACCATTCCTAAGGTTGTTGAAGAAATCATGCGGGAGGCATCTTGCTCCTCGGAAGAAGTTGCTGCCTACAAAGCTCTCTTCTAAGAATTCTGCGATATCTTCTCCTGGTTGTACACTGAAATTCCTAGGTTGGATCCATCCATCGTGGAACACCACATAAACACATGGCCCAATGTGGCCCTAGTACAACAACAAAAAATGGCCCATACATCCTTCCAAAGTGGCCGCGGTTAAAGCCGAGATAGAGAAGCTGCGCAAAGCCGGCTTCATCTAGCCCATTTCCTACACTACTTGGGTTTCTAATCCTGTTCCTGTGAATAAAAAATAGGGTACCATTTGCATTTGCATATAATTCTGTGACCTCAATGGAATATGTCCCAAAGAGAACTTCCCAACACCCTTCATCGATCAGATTATCGATGCATGCACCAGACATGAGGCCTTTTCCTTCATGGACTGATTTTTCGGCTATAACTAAATCCAGATCCGGAAAGAAGACCGTTACAAGACAGAATTCACAACCCCATGGGGCAAATTCGTGTATTGAGTCATTCCCTTTGGCCTAAAAAATGCTGGATCCACCTTCCAGCCTTCCATGACAGACTGTTTCCACGACCTTAGCCACATCATGTTGGTTTGTCTGGACAATCTCATTGCAGGGTCGCAAAAGCAAACACAACACATAGACAACCTGCGACAAGTCTTCTTACAATGTCGCAAGTAAAAAATCCACTTGAACCCTTTTAAGTGTGTTTTCTGTGTCCCAATGGGCCGTCTATAAGGATTCATCATGTCACACAAAGGAATGACCGCTGATCCCTAGAAAGTCCAAATGCCTTTCCCTCTAACGTCACCCCTTTGAGTGATGACAGTACAACTTGTATTATAGTCTTTCTCCTTTTTTGTTTTACACATTTTTCAAAAGTGAGTCTTATGTATCGTTTCCAGTCATTGCTCCAGATGGATTACACCTCAAATCGGTATATGGGATTCGCTAATGGAGCAAGCAGATGGTCCCCGAACCTTGCCTCGGCTGCATGGGTCATCTACTCCCCATCGCACGAGTTGATCCATATTGATGGAATATGCGTGGGCACTGTGACCAACAACCAGGATGAATATGATGGTGTCAATGGTTTCTTGGCTGCCATTCTCCAGTTAGGCATTCACCATCTCGATGTCTTCTTAGAATCCTAGCTTCTTATTTCTCAGTTGAGCAACTAATATCAGTTATGTGATCCTTGCCTCTTTATAAAGTTCCTGTGCACTAAATAGATGGTTAGAACATTTGAATCCATCACATTCACACATGTTCCTAGAAACCTCAATAGTGTCGCAGATCAAATGGCTAATGATATTCTAAACTGACACATTCATAATTGCATATAGGGAGCATACAACCATAACATCATGCGTAATGATATCCAAAAATACACACACAAGTGTAATAATACATCATATAGGCATTTGCATTTCACATCATCATAAAAATACTCACATAATAAAACCATAAAAGCGCATCCGCGTGCGTAAAATATATATATATATATATATATATATATAAATCGATCAGTCGCATGTCCAAAACATGTCCAATACAAAATGAGAAGCCACATATGATTTCTTAGCAGGATATACATAACAACAAAAAAACTCCTAAGTGCACCAATGCACTAGGGATAGCCCCACTAGGCTACTAATCTGACTCAGACTCATCATCTGAATCAGTATCGTCATCTTCCTCAGAAGACTCATCCTTTGCAGGAAGATCACCTCTCACCGCCTGATGAACGTGCTCACAGGCCATAGCCATTAGAGGAAATTTCAACTCAAAATGGGCCTCCTAAAATGAACTAATAAAATAATAGTTAAAATAATAAAATAATATTTATTAATTTTGGAGGAA
>LPNX010379655.1:512802-607463 GCA_001517045.1 Pseudotsuga menziesii
ATCCTCCTCATCACAGCAGTCCACTCGGGAGGAAAACTATGAATAGAAGCGATCATATCACTGCTTAGATGCTGCCACCCATCATCAGAGATCCTAGTAGCAAGCCGCTATAGATGGGGCAATAGTCCATCCATCTCCCGCCATCGCCTACGAGGGTTCCCAACAGGAACCACCGCAGGAGCTATGGTAACCACCCATCTCCAATGCCCGAGAGGCAGGCGAGGACCAATATCTACATATGCAAATAAGGACACCATCAGTCCACACATATCAACATACAACTATCAACCAACTCAAACTACACTATGTATAAAGATGAACATAAAAACATCACACATACATACCAGCTAGTCCCCACGCTTGGCCAGGAGGTTGGGGCATCTCAGGGTCCCTATGATAGTTCATACCTGCATACGAGTATTCCTCGATCACCACCAGAAGTTGTTGCCACTGCTCTAATAGCTCCTCAATAAAGAAGCGGCCCACTGCCGCCACCCTCTCGGATCATCATCTGGCACCATCGGTACATCTGTGGCTCCCGTGGACGACTATCCTACAAAACCCAGTGCAGACGCAGTGTAGGTACTTTCTCAAAAAATAAAGCACACAGAAATGAGCCAAAACAAAATCCTGCTCCAGATGACTTCGACTTGTTCAGCTGCCACCGAACAACCTGAAGATACATCTAGCCCCATCCATAGTACGTGCCCCCTGTAGCATGCTCTACTAGCTGAAGCTGCCCTCCAGAGATCTTGTGGCTCCCTATGGAACCCAAGATATGCAGTAGTAATGTTGCCACCACCCATGTCGATAGGTCCTTGATGTCACACATCAGAATATAGGAGCCACGCACATACGCCATAGCATAACAGTGCCTGTCACATAGCTCCTCCAATGTCTCCCCCCAAGACAACACCGGTGCCAAGTCACCCACAACTCCCAACATAGGGAACCCAATCAGAAAGTATACATCCACTAGCGTGATCTCAATCCGCTAGCCCTGAAAGAGGAACGCCTCCTCATCAACATCCCAAAAACTCACCAGTGTTTGCAGCAGCAAACCTAAGCTCTTCATGAGGGGTATCCTCATGAACATAAGCAATTTGCAATAGGCCAGTGTATCTCTCACATTCCCATCTCATAATGATGCCTCTTCCAGGTCTTTGCAGTCTCTCTCTCACCACTTGATCTCATCCATCCTGCACAAGCAAAGACTCAGATGTTAGCCACTGCTTTCATAAAAAAATGCCCTCCAGAGGCCAAGTCACACCTGATTGGGAAAAATGAGCGACCAGGTCACTCAAAAATGCCCCACAGATGCGACGAGGTCGCTCTTTTTCCTTCGAAAGGTGTGACTTGGCTCTACGAAACCCCAAACTGCTCATGGAGGACCTTCGGGTGACCATTTCCCACAAGTCACCTCGATTTACGAGCCACAGCATGGCGATGCAAGTGTCTAAGGACCTGTACTTGAATGACTATTGCCTCCCGCTACTCATGCGGTTTTTCGGGCCACTTCCTGTTAAGGGTTACCATTTTTCTTCTTGATTTGTATTTTAACACATAGTTGTCTTCTTTATCCACCGCACCTTGTGTAGACCTTTGGACCATTGTCCACAAAATGATTTATTTTTCTTGCATGTATTTGGCATATAAGTTCCCCCGAACTTGCACTCACATCGCATGTAGTCAAGTCCATCCACCACAAATCACACACAGCTCTCCTGACCTCTGTTTGAGAGCCACCTTGGTTTGCATGCCTCTACTGCACAGACTCACGAACCTTTGTTGCGATCTATCCTGCGCATGTATCGATATGTTTGAGAGCCTTTTGTTCCATCCATACTATGCGGATGACCTTTTGACCACTGTCCATTGTCCTGACATGGGGCACCGCCTGTGCCACCGCAATCAGTTGACCGTACTAGAGTTTCATTTAAGATCTTTTCTAACTCCTATAAACAATGAAAAGATAGTCGAGTGCAGCTGCTTCCTTTCCTACTCGATAAAGTATAGGAAAGGGCGTCTACATCGTCTCGTTTACCTCCTTTTGTGGACCATGTAGACCATCAAATTAAAAGGACCACCTTGGCATATTCAAGCCAAGAACGTTCCCCTCTGCATACTTTTATGCTTTCTCGGGTAGAGGGGCCGTACTTTATGAAAAAGCTCACCATGGGTTGTCGTGAAGCTCTTTTCCAGCCTTCTCATTAAGAAATTATTGCCGAGCAGACTTGATGCTCGTAAAAATATCTGAATGACCATCTAGTTAGTATAGGTTTAACCTTTTTCGACTTGGTTGGACTACCAACGGTAAATAAGTATCTCATCCCCTATAGGATGGGTGAGTTCTCCTATGTATACTTTTATCCTTTTTCGGGAACATGAGACTACCAATGAAAAAGAGCCCCCACTGTAGTCTTCTTCATGCTTTCAGACTCTCTAAAATTGAAAGCACCATCAAGCATTTACTTTCTTGGGCTCGCCCAAAATCCACGAGATCGTACCACAACGGTGTCCCTAGACACCACCCCATAGAAAACAGCTTGGAAACATCCCCACTATGGGTTGCCTTTGTTCAGAGTACTCTGTAATGTGCCTTCCTTAGACCCCATCAATATCAAAAGTGTCCACCTCCTCCAATTATTTCCCATCTGCAGCTACATTCCTAGTATTACAAGTATGATCCCATTCCCATGAGTGAGTTTCATTTGCTGCATGGTCCACCCTGCCATCATACTCTGAAAAAAGGAAGTTTGAGTCTACCATACTCCCCCTACCCCTGTCCAATTATTTCCCTCCCCCCCCCCCCCCCCCCCCCCCATTCAGTGGGTCAGTCTGTATATTGTCTCACATCTTTCGGTTATCTCCCTCGTGCCTCTGGTCAAGGAAATACCATTGTCTTGCCTGGGGCAAGTCTCCCTCTATTGATGACAACACACATATTATAGAGGATAGACCCAGAGGTCTCTATACCTTGGTTTCATTAACATCATTGATGAGTTCCTTGGACCACTTGAGAGGAGTCCTTAGTGCCTCTCGGGATGTTTGTTTCTCACGAGCTCGACTTCGACTACATCATCACATCGTTGATATTCATACAAGGTTTGGTTCATGCAGTACTTGGTCAAAGACCCTGGATGTCTCCTGACTCTAGCACATTGATGAGTCTATTCAAGGGACCTAAATAGGTCATGTCCCTTGTGACTGCCGGGTTGCATCGGAAACAGTGTTCAGAAGCCCCAGCAGTGCTTCTATATAGATTTATGATTGATGCAGCATACTTGTACCACAGAGACTCTGACTCTCAATCAACAAGTCCATACAACTATGTACCGTCCCAAATCCAGCAGGCCGTCAATCATGAAGATATAGAATTCCATGAGAATTCCATGGGTCCAATGTACCAGTTCTTCAGATCAGTATTGTATTCAGCCTCACATTGAGGCAACCATTATTGTATCATCAGTTGTCTATGATCGGCTCTTGTATTTTAGAGAATAGATCAAATTATTCTTTTGACATTGTCACGAGCATGAGGATGCCTGCCTTGTCCATATACATGTCACACATTATTTGTATCTCACCCATTGATGGGAACCATGTTAATACAAAAACCAAAAGCCACCATGCCCTAGCCCCGGAAGCACCACCTCTACGCAGCAAATCCTATGATGTCCGTCAACCATACAATGAGCTCCTGCCCTCACACATCAGGGGGCAATATTTTAACCTGAAAAATCCCTCACTCAGCTCTACATGGCCTACACCACCCAAGGACACCCATGATCAACCCTCATATCACTCCATTAGACCCCCACACCCCCAAAAAAGCTTAAGAATAAAGAAAAGGGCTTAAAAACCCCAAAAATGAGCCTAAATAACTCTCCTAAGGGCTAAATCCTCCAAAAAGGGGCTAAAACCCTTCAAAGGAGACTAAAACCCTAAAAGGAGCTAAAGTTATGGTGGAAGGGGCTAAAATCCCTAAAAAGGGGATAAAGCCCTGACCAAGGGATTAAAACCCTAAAAGTCCCCAAGAAAGCTATAAAAGGAGGGGTGGGGGTCACTCTCAAACAACTCCTCTCTTGCATAATGTTATGCTGCTCGTGGATGCCTTGAGACTCTTTGCATCTCAAGCCACCCACATCCCCCTCTCTTACAATCATCTTCCCCATTGAGCCATAGCTCATCCATTGCTGAGTGAGATAGGGAGGTGCTTCTTCCAGCCAGGGCATGGTGGCCCATTTCACCAAAGGAGAGGTATAACCTAGTTTTGCTTATGTATTTGCTTTAGTAGATTAGTTGTTTCTAACCAATATTTGTTTGCAGGTTTGCTTCTTATCTTGTTTTGCAGGTTTATTTATGTTTAATAGCTGTTTGCAGCTTATTGGAAGCGGAACCCTAACCATTGTTTGCAGAGGGGTTCTCCATCTTTGCTTTTCTTTCTGTCTAGTTTCATTTCGGTTTTTCTTTCCTGCATTTCTCCACATAGGAACCTACCCTTTCGTCCTATAGACATAAGAGAGCCATTCATGCCCCTATATTAAGGAGAAATCCCTGCTACATGGTCGATCTGTGGTATGTCGATGGTAAAAATAATGGTTATTGTCAAATAGTGGTCTACTACGCTTGTCGAGATTTCCTGTCATTTTAGTTTTCCTTGATTTTGTTAGGTTTTTGTTTTTTTCCTAGTTTTTATAGTTTTTGTTAGCATTTATAAAACCACTTTTTCTTTTTAATTTTTTTTCTTTCAACTTTTCAGTTTTTGTACCGTTTTAGTCGGGCACCGTTTACCAGTTTCCAAAATACTGTGCCCTGTAATGTTCTCATTCGAACTGATCCATTGGCATTGATTTCTTCGACAATGTAAGGTCCCATCCATTAGGTGTGTAACTTTTTAGGTTTTTCTTTCACTTGACTATTGTATAGTAACGCAAGGTCTTCGATCGACAAATTATTATTTTTGATGTTTCGGTCATGCCAAGCCTTCTATTGTTGCTTCTGAATTTATTGGTGTTGTATAGAAAGCAATCGGTGTTCTTCTAGTTTGGCTAATTGCATTAGTTAATCCTTTCTTGCTTCTTTGACATTGATATGCAATATGTCAACTATAACCGGTGTTTGTTGTCGAAAATGTATAGGAACGACTGCTTCTTGGCCATAGACTAGTCGAAAAGGTGTTTGGTTGGTTGAACGTTTATATGTTGTTATGTATGCCCATAATATTGTAGGTATTTTCTCATCCCAGTCATCTTTATCAGCATTGGATATTTTTGTTAGACCCCTTGTCAGTGTTTTGTTGAATGCTTCTATCGCCTCATTCGACTGAGGGTGATAGGCTGTGCTTCATCGATGGTCAATTTTGAATTGTTCTATCAATGCTATGATTGTTTTATTGATGAATTGTGAACCTTGGTCACTGATTAAGGTTATAGGAATTGGGCCCATAAATGACCCCTTTTTTCCCACCTTTACCTACCTCTTTTTGCCTCATCCTACTCTATTATGTACATTAAACATATGTTTTTCATTTCACTTGGTCCCTCAATTCATACAGGTATGGTTAATCATTGTCTTATTTTATTAATTCTTAGGATTGTTGTAATCAGGGCTTTACATATTGAATTATGCTAACAAATGGTGGTTTTATAAAGATAATTCGAGATGTAAAGGATACAGGTGTAGCGGGATGAACATGCCAAGAGAGGGATGAACATTCATTACTGATATGATTGCCATCCATTCCATCGTTTCCCAAAGAACGTGGTCCAAGGATACTATTCCACGCGAGCTGTACAAATGTAGCTGCAATAGGCTGCAACAGATTTAGAGGCAATAGTGCGTTGCTGCTCAAAAATCGTTGCAATCCACGGAGTATCTTCTCAATTGATCATGATCATCATTTCTGGCTTGAGTAACAACCTTCCTATATTTTTTGCTTTCATCTTGCCACGATTGTAACAAATTATTGTAATTGGGGTAGCCTGAAGATCAGAGATCTTCATGGTTTCCTGATAATAGTGGGAATATGTTATGATTGTAATTGTATAAATACTGGGAACTATTACGAGCCAGGGGTTGAAAAATTAATCAAATTTATTTATCAGTTGTGACAGAGGTTGTGTGCTCATCTGCCATTTTAATACAAGGATTTTGATTCTTCATATATCAGCGTTCTAATGTGTGTTACTTCCAACATCTCTATGTGAAGGATGGGCCCGCCTTCCCACAGGGATTGCTGAGTTAATTAGGTATTTTATTTATTCTGTTGTGTGGCTTGGATTTTGTGATAAATTCCTTTATTTACAATAAGCTTCAATAGTCATCGATTTGATGTGTGTTCATTTGAATGATCGGTAATTACAGCCCTGTAAACTGCAGTGGTGTGGTGTGACAGTCGACTGTGTAGGTTAACTTTCTCTTATACAACTATGTGATAGCTGTGACAGCCCTGTTCATCCCTAGTTCTTTCAATTGTTGTTTTCTTTAGATCCTTGCAATTTATTCCTTCACATTTATAATTGTAGAACTTAATTCCTGTACTTTCAATTTCTAGAATAAGTTGAATTAATATAGTTGAGATGGATCTTTAGATGGTTTGGTAATTAAGGATTTAACTTTTTGCAAAAGTAATTTAGATGTTTATTTCCTGAATCTTTTAATTCTAGATTAAGGATTGTAAGAAGGTATTTGTGATTTCATTCTTAAGAAGGTAAGCTAGATTAAGTAGATTATGGGATGAGTTCGACTGGACAGGAAAGTAGGTTCATTCATTTACAGCATCATCTACTTAGTGTTTAAAGCATATATAGTGCACATTATCCTTGAAATAAGAGACTTCCCTGGGTTGACAATTTATATTGAACACTCTGTATGTTGGCTTTAATTAACTTGCATATAGGGTGCCCAACATTTTGGGGCCGTTGCCGGGGAGGATAATTATTAGACACTGTAGTAGTTGCATCCAATAATTATATTTATTCATTCTTCTTTAGTTTTTAAGTTTGCATGTTTTTGGGTTGCATGAATACGATAATGGTACAGTGTGACAATATTATAAATCCCAGAACCCCATAGAACACTAACATTGTAGGTGGTCGAGGCCGTGGGAGAAATCCAGCATTGGGAAGAAGGACATTCATTGACGACCTAGTTGATAGGACCAATTCCTCTACTGGAGATCGCCATCAGGAAACACCTATTAGAAGAAGCTTAGTTACCCCTAGAGTGGCAGCATCAATTTCCATAGTGGAGAACACATGAGCAGTTGCAACACCCTCAGATATCCCTACGGAGGAAGACATAGTTAGTACTGCGGGATCAGCTGACCGAGATTTGATCTATCACATTAATGGGAAGGTTGTGACTGAAGAGGAGTGGACAAAGTTCCATAAAAAATTTAATGATCAGTGGAAAGACGAAGAGGATAAAGCAGAATAAGATATGAGCAATAGACACAATCTCGAAGATCATGAAGAAGCAATGGGAGAAAATCATCATCACGAGGGTAACTCCCCGCCTGAAGGGACGGTTGCTACACTCTAGTTCCTAATTCAACAACCAGAGGGGATAGCCCCTATGAAAAATATATCTCCATTGGTGTTGCCTCTCTTTTATGGAAAAGAGGCAGAGGATCCGGATGAATTTCTTTTTGAATTTGACATCCTCTGTCATAGCTATGACTACACCACCAATGCACAAAAGCTAAAACTTTTTCCTACCACTCTGAAGGACAAAGCATTACGTTGGTTCATGAGTCTGGGAGGGGCAACTGTCACTACCTGGGACCAGATGAAATAGGTGTTCCTGGAGAAATATCAAGAGTATTGCAATACCAAGGATAAGAGAGAAGAACTGTTTAAAATGGTACAAAAGAGTGATTAAAGTATGGAAGATTTTGTTGAAAGGATTTTATATAATGTGCAGAGAGCTGGACAGACTAATATGGGGTTAGATGTGCTCAAAATATTCCTACTTCATGGGATTAGGGAATATTTCCTAGACATGTTGAACCTGTTAGGAAAGGGGGCTATCTCAAACGATTCCTTTGAAAAGATCATTGAACTATGCAAAAGGTATTCCAGGGGATCTTCTAGGAACAACAAGCGGGATAAACGGGACAAATTAGAACGTGATGTCTTCGATAGAACACAAAATTCATCTAATGGAGGAGCCACCCGGGAAGAAATAGGAAATCTCCTTGAAAATTTCAAGACAGAAATGATGAGCTCCATCTCCTCAGAAATAGATGTCCTCAGGGAAAAGTAGAAACAAGCAATAGAGGATCTCACACTTGGTATATTCTGCCCGAAATGTAGGAAGAACCACCCTTTGAAGGAGTGTCTGCTCGACAAGGTAGAAGTGTGTCAGCTGTATGAGATGAACCATGACACAAAATAATGCCCTTCACTACCTCAAGTGAAGGAAGTTCTGCAGGCATCAACTCCAGATGTGGAACCGGCCTACTTTATTGCACAGAAAAATCCCTGGCAGCCTCGAAATCAAGGTATGGCTCCAGACTTGTTTCCATTTTTGAATAACATGAATAATTCAAATAATATGAAACGCATGAATATAGAATTCCCTTCATATTATTCTAACCATCAATGGTATCCCTCTCAACCTCCGATGAAAAATTTTAACTCCTGGAACCCTTGGACACAACCACCAAACCAACAAAATTCTTGGTCTCCTGGATGGAGGAACTTCCATCCAGGGAACCAGTTCCCCCATAACCAACCTCCTCAATACATTCCACATCAAATGTTTCCTCATTAACCGTACCCTCCTCAATAATACCCTCAGCCTTATCAGCAATCGCAGCAGCAAATCCAGAATAATGCTATCACCAATATGTCGATACGACCACAGCTTCCTGCTCAACCTAACCCCAACCCAAATAATAAAGCAGTCCATCAATTTGAGACTACCAACATTCCCGCTTACTCCATTAATCTTGTACCCTGCAACGACATCTTCTTATGATCATGGAGGGTAGTGGAGCCTTTGATAATTGAGGATATTCCATCCTCTGTGCATGAAGAAAGGATTAACCCACAGTATTTATCCAATACAACAACCCCCATTATTGAAGATGATGAACATCCTACTAATATGCCAGATGAAACACAAAAAGACACATTCATCGACACATAGCCTACACAATTGATTGGGGAATCACCATACCCTGAAAGATTAATATTACCAAAGGTAAGGGGACAACCTCAATTTAACCTCTTAGGAGAGTTATAAAAATATTTATGTTAAAATTCCACTCCTTCAGGCCTTTCAAGATGTACCTATCTATGCCAAAACCGTTTGGGATCTGTGTACAAGGAAACTGGGAAGAAAATCTAGGGATCCTCCCACTGTTCATGTCATAGGGAAATTATCTGAATTAAAAATGGGAAAACCCTCTTGGCCAAATACGACGATCCTAGGAATCCCATTGTCACTATGCATATTGGGAGTACACAAATACCCAACGTATTGGTAGACTTAGGTGCAACAATTATCGTCATGACCATTGAAACTGTAAGGAAACTTAGGCTCACTAATCTTAGGACAACTCCTACCTTTTTAGAACTGGCAGATAGATCCACTATTAAACCTGAAGGAATCTTGGATGATCTCATTATCTTAGTTGATTCTTGGGAATATCCTGTTGACTTCTTGATTTTACAACCTAAGTCGCAGCTAGGAGGACACCCATTGATCCTGGGAAAGCACTGGTTAGCTACAACTGATGCTTGCATTAGCTATCGGTATGGGTCTATGGCCATATCATATGGAACCGAGATAAAGAACCTCACTTTCTATCCTCCAGCTAGGCCGAGCTTAGAAGCTGAAACTCCATTATGGATGGAGCCAGAGGAAGAAGAGGGCGTTCATCCATTATTAACGAGAGGGAAGGACTTGAATTTTAAAGATGAAACTGAAGACAATGCCATTAATAATTTCATCAGTGAACCCACCTCTGTCAATAAGAAAATTTATCAGATACTGAATGCTAATCTAGGTGAAGAGGAACAAGAAAATATCACAGAGGATACATTAGTTAGTGATACTCACATAGTTCTAGTGTTGAAAAATTTGAAAAGTGTTCCTGTCGAGGTAGAGTTTGGAAAAACCCTGAATATCAATCCCAGTCTTGCCCCAAATGAACATGAACACCTAATCACTCTCTTAAAAAGACACAAGGGGTTATTTGCATGGGAGTACATAGACATGAAGGGAATCTCTTCTAATCTATGCGCCCATCACATTTATATCAAAAGTGACTCCCGGCCTGTGTGCCAGCCTCAATGAAGAACAAATCCCAATATTAGGGACATAGTGAAGAAAGAAATTCAAAAACTCTTGGAAGCAGGATTTATATATCCCATTTCAAACAGCGAGTGGGTGTCTCCACTCGTGATAGTACCCAAGAAGAATGAAAAATGGAGAGTTTGTGTGGACTATAGAGAGCTGAACAAGGCAACACAGAAATATCACTTTCCCCTGCCTTTCATCAATCAAGTACTTGACACCTTATCCGGGAAAAAGTTTTTCTCCTTCCTGGATGGGTTTAGCAGGTACAATCAAATCCAGATTTCTCCTAAAGACCGGGATAAAACTACCTTCAGCTGTCCCTGGGGAAGTTTTGCATACAAAGTGCTTCACTTTGGCTTATGCAATGCACCAGCCACATTTCAAAGAGATGTGATTGGTATCTTTTCAGAATTAGTTAATGATAGTATGGAAATTTTCATGGATGATTTTACTCCTTATGGAAAAGAATTTGAAGAAGCATTGAAAAACTTGGAAAAGGTTTTAACTCGCTGCGAGCAGACCCAACTATCTTTGAGCACTGAAAAGTGCCATATGATGATGAGTGAAGGGGTAGTGTTGGGGAATTTTATCTCTGCTGATGGAATATAGGTAGACCCCTCTAAAATCACTATAATAAAAAATATACCTACTCCTGGAACTCAAAAAGAAGTGCGAAGTTTCTTAGGGCATGCTGGATATTACAGAAGATTTATAGAAAACTTTTCCAAACTTGCCTCTCCTTTGTTTTGATTGTTAATGAAGGATGTGCAATTTACTTGGAATGAGGCATGCTAGACAGTATTTGTTAAACTTAAGGAGAAGCTTTCCACAACTCCCATCCTAAGAGGGCCCAATTGGGCCCTGCCTTTTCACATTTCTTCAGATGCCTCTGATACCACAATTGGAGAAATTTTAGGATAGCAGGATGGTCAAGCACCTTATGCAATTTATTATATTAGAAAAAACTTAGCCCTCGCTGAAATTAATTATACTATTACCGAGAAGGAGTTTTTTCCATTGTTTACTCCATTAACAAATTTTGACATTATATCACTGGATATCCTACCTTTGTGCACACTGACCACTCGGCCATCAAGTATCTAATGAATAAACCTGTTACAAATGCTCAGGTAACTAGATGGATGTTTTATTACAGGAATTTGATATCACCATTATAGACAGACCTGGAAAAGAAAATGTTGTCGTTGATTTCTTATCTTATTTTACTAATAGTGATGATAATCTGCCTGTTGAGGACTCTTTTCCAGATGAACACTTATTTGCAGTTTCAGCTCACTCCCCTTGGTATGCAGATGTCACTAACTACTTGGCTACAGGAAAGCTTCCGACACATTTGTCAAAAAGAGAAAAGAGGAAAATTATTCAACAAAGTTCCAGGTATTGTTGGATACACGGTCATCTCTTCTACATAGGTCCTGATCTTAAGATCATAAGATGTGTAAGAGAAGATGAAAAATTCCATATTCTGAAGGTCTGCCATGACGAGCCTTGTGGGGTACATTTTGCAGACAAGAGGACAAGACACAAAGCACTGAGAATGGGATACTATTGGCCGACCCTTTTTAGGGATGCAAAAAAATATGTCTAGTCTTGTGACAACTGCCAGAGGATGGGCCAACCTAACAGATTGGATGAAATTCCTCTTCAACCACAACTGGTGGTTGAACCCTTTGATAGATGGGCCTTAGATTTTGTTGGTCCTATCAACCCTCATTCTAGGAAGAAAGCCTACATTTTGGTTTGTACCAACTACATGACGAAATGGGTAGAACCTATGGCTTTGGTGAAAGCCAATGACCATGTTGTGATTGATTTCCTGTATGGTGAAATATTTACCCATTTCGGAGTACCCAAGGAAGTGGTTACAGATGGAGGACCTCAGTTTGTGTCGCATCAATTTGAAGCTCTTCTATGGAAGTATTGTATTAACCACCAGATAGCTTCACCATACCATCCCTAGGCCAATGGCCAGGTGGAAAGCACTAACAAAGTTGTTTAAGCCATCCTTACCAAAACGGTCAGGTGCCATCATAGAGACTGGGCTGATAGACTTTCAAAAGCTTTGTGGGCATATTGCACTACTTGACGCAATACTACAGGTTTCTCTCCTTATGACTTGGTGTATGGGAAAAGTGTTGTCTTCCCCATTGAATTTGAAATCAAGACTTTGAATACAACCATAGAGGTAAAATTAGATGTGACTGAAGCCTAGAAGAAAATGTTGAATCAATTGAATGAACTTGATGAGAACCGTTTAGCTGCTGTGGATTAGACAGTATTAATCTAGCAACAAATATCCAATTGGCATGATCGATTCATCAAAAAGAAAGTCTTCTGTGAAGGAGACTGGTAGTTATTATACGATTCAAGATTCAAAAAGAACTTCAAGGGTAAGTTACGCATAAGATGATTGGGCCCATACCTGGTAGATAGAGTATTTGATAATGGTACAGTCCGCCTGATAACCACTGATGAGAATCGTGCACCATTATTTGCTAATGGTCACAGGCTACGACTGTACCATAAGCCCATTTCGAAAGACACATTCACTTCACAGATTGAAGCTGATCCGGAATACCAGTTAGAACAAGGGCAGGAATATTTCTCTGCCCCTATCAATCTTTAGATAATCGCTATAAATCTTACATAAATTTTTTTACTTAAATAAAGTGATATTTTTACTATTTTTTTTCCTTTGCACTTGATCCATTTTTTTTAATAATATGTGCAGGGATGTGCCTAAGGAGAAATGGTCATGATCGGGCCTATCGACCAGGGTCATCCTTTTGTAACTTCATGCATCAGAATAAAACTCCTTGAACAAGTTTGCACAGCTACAACACCGTAATACTTTGCCTACTTTTCCATTTTTCTACAGCTGCAACATAGTAAAATACCTCCCTTTACCCTGTTTTGCGCAGCTACAACACCATAAAACATTGCCTATTTTTTTTTTTTTTTGCAGTTGCAACACCGTAAAATCACGCCCTTTACCCCATTCCACGCAGCTGTAACACCGTAAAACGTTGCCTATTTTTCCATTTTTCTGTAGCTGCAACACCATAAAATCCTACCCTTTACCCCGTTCCTTGTATCCACAACACCGTAACTTAATGCCTTTTTCTGATTCTGGCAGCTGCAACACTGTTTCACTTTTGTCTATTTTTTACCTTTTCCGGCAGCTGCGACACCGTTCCATTTCTACCATTTTTATCTTTTTCGGCAACTGTGACTCCACCAAAAATGGTTGATTTTTCTATAATTCACGGCTGCAACTCTACCAAACTAATTGATTTCTCTATGGTCCATGGATGTGACTCCTCCATTATTGGAAGAACTCTTTGCAACCTTGGTTAGTGATTCCTCCAGATCTAGCCCCAATTCCTGATGCTAGCGATTATGATTTAGTTCATAGCATTTATTATGTTTTCGGCAAGATTGACAAGATGGTTTTGGTCCGCCGAGAGAAAAACGTCATTACAACACACCTGCAATAATGATCAACTTTAAATGGCTGCACTTCACACGCTTTACTATTTTCACAGGTCATCGTCCATCGCATATTTTTGAAGGTATGGTTCTGATTATTTATTTGATTAAGCGTTAACTAGATTTGACAACATTAATCATACCTTCCTTTCTGTGCCCATTATTACACCTGCATACCGTTAACTGTCCACTCGTATGACTTAATGGCCATTTAAGTTACCTAATAACCACCACCTTTCCTAATTTGGGATAAAATTTCAAACATTTCCATCCTCTTAAACTTTCCGAATTTACCAAACTGCACTCTCAGCTGTTCACACATACTCTGTGCTTTAACCTCCATTGTACGAACCTGTAATCTCTCATACTGATAAAGAATTCTGAAGTCACACAAACATGGGTATCCCAGCTTGGCATGAACCTCCAAATACGTGAGAACTAAGAATAAATGCTGAAGTTTTCTCTATTTTTGAAGCTACGGGTTGGACTGAATTCTTCCAACACCTGAATGGGTTTAATCGAGAGACAGCTCTACAATTTGCCTTAAATCTTACAAAAAACCACTCAGAGGTTCGGGGGTTATGTATAGAAGTCTCTGAAGCAATAGTGGCTGAATTCACCGTCCTTTCTCAGGTGGGAAGAGCCTGGTTTGGTTGAAGAACCCCCAATGCTATTGCAGTACAGGATTGTCTGATAGAGGGGGAGCAAATTCTTCAGTCAAGGAGAGGGATAGCGTTACAGTCACTGCCTCGGCCATGGGATTAAGTATCAGTTTTCCTCAAGAAGTCTATCACTTGTGAAGGTAGGTATCAAACTATTTATTATTCTAAACTTCCTCTATTATCTCATCTCCACCATAGGGCCTTACTAAACATTCCATTTTATCTATTCAATGACCTACACCATATGGCAGGGTTTGTTAGAACAGCCATGCATCCAAACTCCTCCCTTACCCACGATGTCCTAATCAAATTAATAATTTTACGGGCCTTAGCTCAAAGGAACCAAACCTAGGAGCAATTCACAGGTCAAATTCAGATAAACCAGGAACCCGCCCTTTTGTCTGGCGTTCCAATAGAAGAAGAAGTAGAAGTACCTGTACTCTTGGGGGCTGTTCAAAACCAAGAGGAGCTTGCAAATGTATAGTTGGGGGGAAATGAGGAGCAACAGGAGGATCGGAGTCCCTCCAATTTAGTTTGGGGGGGGGGAGATGATACTAGATCGTATGATCAATGAGATGACCAAGCATAAGAATTGGAGGAAAATGTTCGAGAAAATCCTGTGGAGAGATTAAATAATATGGAAGCTCTGACAACAGAGGATGAAGCTGGAGCAACATTAGATGCCGTGACAACTGAAGCTGAGAATGTTAGAGCCATGATAACATAAGGAAACATAGAGGGGTTGACCATTGAATCTTCCCCTGAATGGGGGGGAACTCTTATTGAAGAAGAACAGGAAAATGATGAGACATAAGATATCCCTTCCACATCAGCTGCAAATCTAGAGAGTCCTACACCATGGAGGAAAACAAGGAGATCAAAACAAGAGATACAGGAATCACCACCAATAAGAAGAAAAAGAACCAGGTCAGCTACAGTAGCTGAAGCAGCATGGGCAAGATGGGAAACCCTAGAAGCACATATTGAATTCCCCATTCTGAGACCCAAAGCAAATGATGCCCCATAGGAACTGGCTACAGAAGAACCTCAAATGGAGGGAATTTTGTATGAAAATGGTCTATTAAAAGAGGAAGTGCAATCACTTCGGAAAGAACTAGAAAATTGGAAGGAAGCATGTAGGAAGTAGGTAGAAAGGAAGCTGCACACACTGGTTGAAGCTGTAGACAGATTAGAAGGATCACCTCCTGCCGAGGATGGTGAGGAGGAACAAAGAGTGGTCTGCCCTATGTGTGGAGAAATATTTAACCAGTCGTGCTATAGAGTCATAGTTCGTGCCTTAGTGACGCAACAACCCGTACCTATAGCTGTGGAAGAACAAGGACATGAAGAACCGAAGATAGAAGCGGGGGATGCATAAATGATCCCTGGTACAGAAAAGGGGGAAAATGAACAATTACAATCACAACCAACAGAAGAAGGACAATCTGATTGGAATGATGGTGAATCTCCCCAAGAGTAACTCCAATAAAGGGAAGTAGTAGATAAACAGGGTGCTGATACACAAGAACCAACATCCCTAAATATTCTCGTTGAAGTTGCCACCCAAATGGGGGTAGATGAACTAAAGATTGAAAATATTCCTAAATTTAATGATGAAGTTTGCGCTGTGACTGCTGAACCGTCTAAGGACATAGAATAAATAGAAATGGAACCCCAACAGTAGGAAAATGAGGATGTTAACCAGGATGTTGCAACACAAGAACCAACATCCCTAGAAATTTATGTGGAGATTCTCAGGCAGCAATAAGAAATCAATATTGAAATGGACATAATTCCTTATTTGGATTTAGGGGAGGATGAAAAAATGTAATCATAATCCTCGAGGGACACTGAAATCCTCAAAGAACAACTCCATATTGCAAAAGACATGGAAGCAACTCTACAGCCCCAACAACATGAAGAAATAGAAGGGCAAGGCTCTATTACACAAGAACTAGTGGCCTTGCATCCCCCTGTCAAGGCTACAATTGAAAATTAGGCAGATGGGGAGATCAAAATTCAGGAAGAGGTTGTCACACAAGAACCAACACCTTCACAATCAGCTTCTTAGGTTGATATAGGAGAACTCCAAGGAGAGGACACTGTTACACAAGAACCAGCATCCCCAGAAGTTGTTTCAGAGGCACCTATGGTTGAAGTTGCTACAGGAGAAATTCAAGGAAGGGATGTTGTTACAAAAGAACCAGCACCCCCATAAGTGATTTCAGAAATATCTAGGCAGGCAGTACAGGATGTTCAAATTGGAAAATCAGGTGATAAGGTATGGACTCAAATTCCTCAAAATTTTGTCAATTTGGATTCTAATAATGAAGAACATGTTGAAGATGAAGAAATCCTAAAGCTAACAAAATAACTCTCAATCTTGAGAATAGAAGTGAGGAAGTGGAGGATTCAGGTGGAGAGGTATCAATAAGGGATGGTTTCCCTTGCTGAACATAGGAATACCATCAGGGAATTGAAGGAAAGGTGGGAAGAAGAAATCATGTCCCAAAAAATCCATGGGGAAGAGTTACAGAAGGAGCTGAAGGGGCTGAAAAAGTTCAAATCCATGCAGGTGGAAAAAGATCAGATGTATACTCCTTCTCAGGAATTGTTGGGTACTAAAGTACTATCCTCCTCTTACCTTGTGTTTTTATTTGAGCAATTCATTTGGTTTAAATCGAGTGCTATAAAAGAAGGGAGACCGTATGAAATAGCGACCTCGGCTAAATTCCTAGAAACATTTCTGGAAAGTGACTTTGAGGAGAAGAACTTGTTGTGTGAGCTTTATTTGCATGAGTTGGCTTGTCCCTTGGACCGCCATTCAAATCCTATCCCTTTCTCAGGTGATGTTTAGTTGAGGGCTTTTGCCTCTTTTATTAGAAATCATGTTCAGTGGGAAATATCCTTCTAAACTTTCTCTCATAATGAGTCCCACTCTAACCTTTGGATTCGAAGTGAACCTCAGAAACCTAGTCTTCTCCTTGCCCATCATCAGAATGTACTCTTATGTCCCATCCAAACTCAGTGGATAATGGAACTTCAAGAAAAGGTTATCTCTACTTGTGTCAACCAGATTTCCAAGCATCAAAAATTGGCTTTAGAAGGTAGCCAGCACAGATGGCAGGTTGCCTCTTCAACCCTGAGAAATAGAGATCCCTACTGTTACAGAAATTTTGAACATGCACTTTCTAGGGTTGAGGGATATGTTGGATGCATGAAGGAATGTGGAGTTAATTGGCTGGGACTCAAATTCAAATTTCCTCTCATCTGGTGGCCAAAAAAACCATACAGGAAAGACTTCTCATTAACAAAGGCATAAGAGCAGAGGTGTTGGAGATATTGGGTTGTCCATAAGGGATTCTTGGAAAAACAGGGAACGCCTGAATTCCCCTATAACTTTTCTTCTCTCCATGAATGAAGTACAATTCCAGATTCAAATTCAAACTAATGGACGTTGTTGCATGGGGACATGCAACAAGACAGTTGGGGGGAGATGTTGGGCCTAGAAATGACCCCTTTTTTACCACCTTTTGCCTCATCCTACTCTATTATGTACACTAAACAGATGTTTTTCCTTCACTCAATCCCTCAATTCATACATGTATGGTTAATCATTGTCTTATTTTATTAATGCTTAGGATTGTTGTAATCAGGGCTTTACATCTTGAATTATGCTAACATATGGTGGTTTTAAAAAGATAATTCAAGATGTAAAGGATACAGGTGTAGCGGGATGAACATGCCAAGAGAGGGATGAACATTCATTGCTGATATGATCACCATCCATTCCATCATTTCCCAAAGAATGTGGTCCAAGGATACTATTCTACGTGAGCTGTACAAAGGTAGCCGCAACAAGCTACAACAAATTCGGAAGCAACAGTGCGCTGCTGCTCAAAAATAGCTGCAATCCACGGAGTATCTTCTCAATCAATTATGATCATCATTTTTGGGTCGAGTAACATCCTTCCTATATTTTATGCTTCCATCTTGCCATGACTATAACATCTTATCATAATTGGGGCATCTTGAAGATCAAACATATTCATGGATGCTCGATAATAGTGGGAAGATGTTATGATTGTAATTGTATAAATAATGGGAACTATTCCAAGCCAAGGGTTGAAAAATTAATCAAATTTATTGTATCAGTTGTGACTGAAGTTGTGTGCTCATCTTCCATTTTAATACAAGGAGTTTGATTCTTCAGATCTCGGCGTTCTAACGTGTGTTACTTCTAGCATCTCTGTGTGAAGGTCGGGCCCGCCTTCCCACAGGGATTGCTGAGTTAATTAGGTATTTTATTTATTCTATTGTGTGGCTTGGATTTTGGGATAAATTCCTTTATTTACATTAAGCTGCAACAGTCATTGATTTGCTGTGTGTTCATTTGAATGATCAGTAATTTTATCCCCTGTCACACTGCAGTGGTGTGGTGTGACAGTTGACTGTGTGATAGCTGTGACAACCCTCTTCATCCCTACTTCTTTCAATTGTTGTTTTCTTTAGATGCTTGTAGTTTATTCCTTCACATTTATAATTGTAGAACTTAATTCATGTACTTTCAATTTCTAGAATAAGTTGAATTAAGATAGTTGAGATGGATCTTTAGATGGTTTGGTAATTAAGGATTTAACTTTCTGCAAAAGTAATTTAGATGTTTATATCCTGAATCTTTTAATTCTAGATTAAGGATTGTAAGAAGGTATTTGTGATTTCATTCTTAAGAAGGTAAGCTAGATTAAGTAGATTATGGGATGAGTTTGACTGAACAGGAAAGTAGGTTCATTCATTTACAACATCATCTACTTAGTGTTTAAAGCATATACAGTGCACATTATCCTTGAAATAAGAGACTTCCCTAGGTTGACAATTTATATTGAACACCCTGTATGTTGGATTTAATTAACTTTCATATAGGGTTCCCAACAAGAGGGAAGCCAAACCTACTGATAATTTTTTCATATATGAATTTAGCAGCTACCTCACTAGAACAGGTGTCGACGGGTTCTGCTTCTGCCCATTTAGTGACATATTCTACTACTGTTATGATATACCTTGCACCTATCCTTTTTGCTGGGATTGGGAATGGACCTATAAAATTGATAGCCGAAATTTAGAATGTGAGGCTTAGGTTTACTGATATTAAAGGCATTTCTGTACTTGGTAGCGGTCAACCTAGACATTGGAAATGATCACATTTTCCCACAATCTTTTTACTTTCTTTGTAAAGTGTCGGCCACCATAGTCCTGATTGTTGGATTTTCTTGGAAGTTGTATCCAACTGAAAGTGTCTTCCCACTAGTCCATAGTGTGCTTCATGCATAATGTTTTCTCGTTCATGTTCTAACACACGTCGATTGAGTACTTCGTCCAAACCCATTTTATATAAGAATCCATTAATGAGACTATATGGTGCAGCTTTTGTTATCTCCCCAAAATAAATTTATTTTTCAATAAGTTCACTCAGAATATTTATTTTTGATAAAATGAAGATTTCAAGTCATATTATGAAATATTTTAAGGTAACTAACAAATTGAGGATCTCTGGTATTTCGATATCTGACAAGATTGAAATTTTTAGCTTTTGGTGGCTTAGGTGAGTTATTCAACAGCTCATTAGCCACCGAAAAGCTTTGATTTCAACATCTAACAATTTAACACAGGATCAGGGTTAACCACCGAAAGTTGGCCTGATCGGTTATTTGTTAAAAGGACTTTCGGTGGCTTAGGCGAGACTTTCAAACAACTCATTAGCCATCGAAAAGCGTTGGTTTTAGTAGCTTAGAAAGTGATTGAAGGAGGGCATTAAACATTGAAAGAAAATGAAATGCATTGGGGAAAAATTTAGTTTCGGTGTCTTAGGTGAAAGTGTTGATGTTTCATTAGCCACTGAAAGGCCTGCCTTTCAGCAATCAAACGAGGAGATCCAAAAAGGTTATAATCCACCAAAAGCAAGTTTCATGAGACTGTTTGGAAATAAATTTTTGGTGGCTTGGGAGAACATGTTAGCAGTTCATTAGCCACTAAAATATTAGCTTTCGGTAGCTAGCAGAAAAAATCCTAGGTGCCCTTAACCATCGAAAAATCCAAAAGAGGAAACGTTTAACTGCCCATCAAATCAAAGCTCGTCAGCATAGTAGAGATCATGATAGGGCATGAAAAACCACCAAAAGGACAGGGAAACTGCAGCAAGGCATAATTAAATGATTGAGGAGATCGTTATTTATCTGATGATGACCGATGTGATTCAAAACACTAGTTTTCCCTCCATCTGTCCAACAAACTGCAGAAAATCTCCACTGAATATCAATTTTGAATTAAAAATGATTGCTGGGAAAGTGGTATCAAAGATATCACCAAATTCCATCATCCTCTTACTCGAGCACTTCTCAACCAGTTAAAACCCTCATAATCAATTCCCTATCCTTCAGTACACTCCACCTTCGATTGCATGAATCCTCACCACTCGAAGCCACCTCTATAAGTTAGCCTGCTAACCTCTTCCATAGAACTTGAATTGAATTTTTGCAGGCACTTAGTAGCACATTCAACAAATGAAGAAGGGAGGGCCTGCTCTCAGGAAAGAATTAGGAGACATCAGCTACCTGGAAGCACATCCAGAGGTCTTCCAGTTCTTCAAAGATGCAAGATGCTACACATATTGTGAGAAAGTTCAAGGTTCACACTAGCAGGTGGCTGAGGTGTTTTCTCTCTCTTTCAATGGCTCCAAGGAACTCATAGGTAAGGAGGAATTCATGGTGGATGAAACCCTAATTGTAGAGGTGACTGAACTCCCAAGGACTAGGGAAAAGTGGTTTAAAACCACCATTACAAAATATGTGGAGTTCAGATCTTATTTAAAGCCTAAACATAGAGGGGTGGTGTGGAAGAAAAGTGTTCCATCCACCTGGCTAGAAGAGAGGTGGCAGCAATTACTGAAGGCCATTGTGGTATATATAACTTGTGAAGGTACATACAATAGGGCCGTGATTTATCATTTCAAACTAATGAACCACTTCATAGGAAAGAGCCCACTGAATTTACCTTTCTACTTACATAGGAGCCTAGAAAAAATGGCACACCAGGTGAAGGCTCAACCAACTAATATTGTTGGAAGATTGGCTCACCATGGCCTTATACAACTCCTTATCCAAGAATTGTTAAAGAGGAGAAATATGGCATGGACACATTTCTTGTTTTGGAATGGTTTTGAAACAGGCCTACAGCCAGAAGAGAAGGGAAAGTCTCCTTCAAAGAAATCTATCACCCAAGGAGTGGAAAGAGGAAAAGAAGGGATATCTCCCCAACAACAATAGAACAAGGCTCCTTTCTCTTCTAAAACCAAGCAGGTTAAAAGAAACCTAGACTTCAGTGAAAAGGGAAAGGAAATCACAGCACATAGTGGACAAATTTTGAACATTCCCTACTCAGATTTAGAAGAAGAAAGAGAGGAAGGTGCTGACCTAGCAGTGCAGGTTTAGCAGGAAATGAAGAACTCCCATCACCTACACCAAAAGAATAAGATGAACCAGTAGAAAAGGCTTCTTCTAGCAAGCCCAAGACACGTAGAATAAATTAGTTTCTGAGACAAGTGTATGAGATGGAAATTTTAGAAAAATAGATAAATAAAAACAATGCTATATTGAACAAGAGGAATAAGCAGCTGAAAAAATATTTCCTAGAGATGAGAGGAAGGTATATCTTTCTAAAAAGAAGAAACCTAAGATACATGAAGGACAACACTAGGCTGTACAAAATGATTAGGCTTCTGAGGCTACATGTGAAGAATACCAGACCAAACCCTAGCACTCATCTTACACTAGAAACCCTAGATGAAGCAATAGTAAGCCTTCAGAATCAATAATCAAGCCAGGTTGCTGCTAACCTTCCAAACATTGAGCATGCTAAATAAAATTCAGAAGATAAGAAACAAAACTTAAAGCATAATTTTGGAGCTACTTGAATTTTTTTGCAAAAAACAGTGCTTTTGGTGGCTTAGGAAGATGCTGAAGTGGTTCATTAGCCACTGAAAGCAGTGCTTTCAGCAGCTAACATACCCGATATTTTGATCCCGTAACCACCAAAATCAAAAAGAAGCACAGGATCAAATTTTGGCACAAAGGACCGGTTTTGGGCGAACATAACTAGCTCAGGGATGAAGTATAAAGATGAAAGGCACTGAAGAACAACATCAGGGAAGGTATGCTTCAATTTTGCAGTTACATAAAAGAAGAAAGGGTCACAAACACTAACTGTCTAGAAAACAATGACTTATCTAGAAGAGGACGAGTGTCAGTTAATTCCCAGTACTCACTTCAGTCATCAGAGGGTTCAAACAATGGACGGGTTTTTCAGTTAGATAGTCTAGTAGTTAAATTAATTTTTTTTAATCTAATTTTGCAAAAACAATTATTATGTCTATTTTTAGTAAATCAGATCCAAATTTTCAGGATCTGAATATTTTGTAAAGGCTATAAATCCTAAGACTTATGTTATTGAAAGGGTTCAACTTCGCGGACTTGTCACACCATTACTATTGTCAAGCTTCTCATATTGCTCATGAACTAATATAAGTTCTTTTGCTATCATATGTTCAGCTTCCATTTATTGTCCGTTCTCTGCTTATGCTTGAATGTGTTGTTTAGGTTTATTCATGTTATTTGATGTCTGATAGTTGTCATCCTATTTACATATTGATGAATTATAAGTACCTTCCTTGTCATGATTAGCCAATTATATATATTTGTTTTATGTATGAATCTACCAACATGATAAGTTCTCCATCTCTGCACCATATTAACAAACCTCTGAATAGTGGTAGTTAGAAGCCTTATCCTTGATTGAGTTTCATGCATGTATTGAGAGTGTGAGGTCCTATAGGTCACTTGACTTGATCCAGCTAGAAAAACCATAAAAACATTTAAGTTACCAGGCATCCTCGAGCTACAACCTAGAGGATTTTCCTGGAGTGATAACAACTTTCATGGATAAAATTTGTTTCTTTTTCGTTCTCATT
The DNA here is from genome assembly GCA_001517045.1 of Pseudotsuga menziesii. Lineage (NCBI taxonomy): Eukaryota > Viridiplantae > Streptophyta > Pinopsida > Pinales > Pinaceae > Pseudotsuga > Pseudotsuga menziesii. Next base: position 536,308 of record LPNX010379655.1, read on the forward strand.
CCCTCTGGTGCTTGACCATTCTCCAATAATTGTGTTATTTCTTCTAATTCTGTAGGGACAACTTCTATTTGGAATAAGTGTGCATCCATCAGATCATCTTCGACTCTTGTCGGCTCCTCCCCCATCTTGATTCTCGAAAAGTGGTCGGGCTCGACATTCAATAGTCTTGGTCAAACTACTATTTCGAATTCAAATTCTTGGAACAATAATAGCCAACGACAGATCCTTCCGTGGTGCAAATTTTTGTTGATGAGGTATTTTAGTGCTTGGTGATTGATATAGAATATGAAGGAATTAGCTAGTAGGTAATGTCGATACATTTGAAGTGCAAATACCATACCTAATGCCTACCTTTATGTCATTAAGTAACTGCATTCTGCCTTGTTTAATGTTTTGCTGATGTATATGATTGGATAATCCATTCTGTTTTCCCTAGGTTATGCAAAAATTTCACCTATTGCTAGGCCTGAAGCATCAATATGCACATGGAATTTGATCGACCAGTTTGGAAATCAGAGAATGGGTGCTTCGACTAGTTTTATTTTTAATGCGTCGAAAGATGTATCACATTCTTCTATCCAGTTGAACTCCTGATCTTATCTTAACAATTCTTCCAATGGGTAGGTCATATATGAATAGTGTCGGATGAATTTTTTGTAATGTCCTGTATGACCCAACAATACTCTGACCTGTTTTGGATTAACTGATGGCTTTAAGTCGAGGATAATTTTTATTTTAGCAAAGTTGACCTTGATATCTTCTTTTCATATGATATGTCCTAGTAGGATTCCTAGAGGGGTTAAGAAGATGCATTTTTTATATTGAGGGATAACTGAATCTGTCGACATTGTTCTCGCATAAGCCTTAACCATTTACAATGATATTTTAGCATGGAATAGATCATCCAATCGTCGAAGTATACTGCCATTGTTTTATAAATGTATTCTTGAAATTTTTTGACAACTATTCTTGAAAACACTACAGGTGCATTCTTGAGACCGAATGGCATCACTTTGTAAGCAAATCAACCAATTTCACATATGAAGGTTTTCTTTTTCTAATCTTCCTTGGCTATCAGAACCTGATTATATCCTGAGAATCCATATGTAAATGAGTAGCATTAATGTCCTACAACTTCATTTAATATTTCATCGGCGTATGGAGTCGGAAATTGATCTGTTAGGGTTATGTTATCACTCCAGGAAGCTCCTCTAGGTGGCAGCTCGAGGATGTCTGGTAACTTAAATGTTTTTATGGTTTTCTAAGTGGATCAAGTTAGGTGACGAATAGGACCTCGCACTCTCAGGACATGCATGAAACTCAATCAGGGATAAGGCTTCTAACTACCACTGTTCAGAGGTTTGATAATATGGTGTAGAGATGGAGAACTTATCATGCTGGCAAATCCATACATAAAATAGATATATATAAATGGCTAATCATAACAAGAAAAGTATTTATATTTCAAATTATCGATATGCCAATAGGATGACATCTATTAGACATCAATTAACCTGAATAAACCTGAATAACACATTCAAGCATAATCACAGAATAGACAAGAAATGAAAGCTAAACATATGATAACAAAAGAGCTTATATTAGGTCATGAGCAATATGAGAAGCTTGACAATAGTAATGGTCTACAGGTCCCCGAAGTCAAACCCTTTAAATAACATAAGTCTTAGGCTTTATATCCTTTACAAAAATATTCAGATCCTGAAAAATTGGATCTAATTTATTAAAAATAGACAAATAATTGTTTTTGCATAATTAGGTCATAAAACCCTAATTTAATTACTAGTCTATCTAACTGCAGAACTCGTTCACTGATTGAACCTTCTGATAACTAAAGTGAGTACTGGGAATAAATTGCCACTGGTCCTCTGTTAGATAAGTCATTTTTTTACTTAGACAGTTTAGTGTTGGTGACCCTTTCTTCCTTTATGTCATTGCAAAACTGAAGCATACCTTCCCTGATGTTGTTCTTTAGCGCCCTTCATCTTTATACTTCTTCCCTGAGCTATTCATGTTTTCCCAAAACTGGTCCTTCGTTCCAAAATTTGATCCTATGCCTCTTTCTACTTTCGTTGGTTAAGAGGTTAAAATATCAGGTATGTTAGTTGCCGAAAGCACTGCTTTTGGTGGCTAATGAACTGCCTCATCGTCCGCCTAAGCCACCGAAATCCATGTTTTGCAAAAATTCTTGAGCAACCTCCAAAATTATTCTTTGAAGTTTTGTTTGCTTATCTTTTTATTCAGCAAGCTCCATGTTACGAAGGTTAGTAGTAGCCCATCTTGATTATGGAGGCTGAAGGCTTACTGTAGCTTCACCTAGGGTTTCCAATGTGAGATGACTGCTATGGTTTGGATTGGCATACTTCATCTGCAGCCTCTAAATCCTAATCATTCTGTACAGTCTTGTGTTTTCCTTCAAGTATCTTTTGTTTAGTCTATTTAGAAAGATATACCTTTCTCTCATCTCTAGGTAAGAATTGTGCAGCTGCTTATTCCTCCTAGTAAATATAGCATTGTTTTTCTTTATCTCTCTTTCTAAAATTTCCATTTCATACACTTGTCTCAGCAATAGATTTATCCTTTGTGTCTTGGGCTTGCTAAAGGAAGCCTTCTCTACTGGTTCATATTGTCTTTTGGTGTAGGTGATGGGAGTTCTTCAATCTCTGCTGCAACTTGCACTGCTAGGTCAACACTTCCTCTATTTCCTCTTCTGAATATGAGTAGGGAAGGTTCAAAATATTCCCAATATGTGTTGTGACTTCCTGGCCCTTTTCACTGAATTCTAGGTTTCTTTTGACCTACTTGCCTTTAGAAGAGGAAGGAGACAGTTCTGCTATTGTTGGGGATATATCCCTTCTCTTCTTTTTTCCACTCCTTGGGGTGCTAGACTTTTTCAAAGGATACTTGCCCTTTTCTTCTAGCTGTAGGCCTATTTCAAAGCCATTCCAAAACAAGAAATATGCCCATGCCATATTTCTCCTCTTTAGCAATTCTTGGATCAGGATTTGGATAAGGCCATGATGAGACAATCTTCCAGCAATCTTAGTTTCCTGAGCATTCACTTGGTGTGCCATTTTTGTCAGGCTCCTGTGTAAGTAAAAAGGTAAATTCAGCGAGTTTTTTCCTATGAAGTGGTTCATTAATTTGAAATGGTAAATCATGGCCCTGTTGTATCTTCCTTCACAATTTATATACACCACAATGGCCTTCGGTAATTGCTGCCACCTCTCTTCTAGCCAGGAGGATGGGACATTTTTCTTCCACACCACCGCTTTATGTTCAGGCTTTGGATAAGATTTGAACTCTAAGTTCTTTGTAATGGTGGTTTTAAACCACTTCTCCCCAGTGCTAGGGAGTTTAGTCACTTCAGCAATTAGGGTTTTATCTACCATAAATTATTCCTTACCTATGATTTCCTTGGAGCCATTGAAAGAGAGAGAAAATGCCTCAGCAACCTGCTAGTGTGAACCTTGAATTTTCTCACAAAACTTAAAGCAGCCAGCATCTTTGAAGAACTGGAAGACTTCTGGATGTGCCTCCAGGTAGCTGATGTCACCCAACTCTTTCCTGAGAGCAGGCCCTCCCTTCTTCATTTGCTAAATGTGTTCCTGAGTGCCTGCAAAAATTTCAATTCAAGTTCTGTGGAAGAGTTTTTAGCAGGCTGACTCTCAGAGGTGGTTTCTAGTGGTGAGGATTCCTATAATCGAAGGTGGAGTGTACTAGAGGATTGGGCACTGATTATGAGGGTTTTAACTACATAAGAAATTATTGGGTGAGAGGACGATGGATTTTTGTTGATATTTTCGAGACCCCTTGCCCAACAATCATGTTTAATGCAAACTGGATACCCATTGGAGATATTCTGTAGTCTTTGGACAAATGGAGGGAAGAGTAGGGTTTCAAATCACATCGGTCCTCATCAGCTAAAAAATGACCTCATCAATCATTTACTTACGACTTGATGCAATTTTCTTGTCTTTTTGGTGGTTTATTGTGCCCTCTTATGATCGTTGTTGTGCTGAAGAGCCTTGATTTGATAGGATTTTAACCATTTTTTCTTTTCTCCTTTTCAGCGGTTAAGGACCCCCAAGAAATTGTCTGCTAGCCACTGAAAACAAGGCTTTCAGTGGTTAATGAAACATTGACCTATTCACCTAAGCCACCAAAACTTCATTTCCAAATGGCACTGTAAAATTCTCTTTCGATGGATTGTGGTCTCTCCGGATATCTTCTTTTAACCACCTAAAGACAGGCCTTTTGGTGGCTAATGAACCATCAAAGCTTTCACCTAAGCCACCAAAACCGATTTTTTCCCCAATTCCTTTCACTTGCTTTCAATGGTTAACGCCCCCCTTCAACCGTTCGCTAAGTTGCCGAAACCAACACTTTTCGGTGGAAAATGAGATGTTTGAAAGCCTCACGTAAGCCATCGAAAGTCCTTTTATCAAATAATCAATCGGGCCAGCTTTTGGTGGTTATCCCTGATCCTGCGTTAAACTGTTAGCTACCAAAACAAAGCTTTTTGGTGGCTAATGAGCTGTTGAAAAACCCGCCTAAGCCACGAAAAGCTAAAATTTTCAATTTTCTCAAATATAAAAAAACTAGAGACCCTCAATTTGTTAGTCATCTTTAAATATTTCATAACATGACTTGAATTCTTCGTCCTATCAAAATAAATTTATTTTGGGAGATAACATCTAGCTCCTACTTGGGGATGGGAACCTTCCTGTGAGGTCCCAAGAACCCCAGACCAAAATGCCTTTCCTTGAAAACAACTAAGAAACTTAAAACTATCATCTACTATTCCATTGGGCATGGAGTTTATTTTGTAAGCAAAACAACCTACTAACTAATATTTTACAATAACAAGGCCTCAAAGCTTCAGATAAAATAGAGTTTCAGAAATCACCCATTCACTAGGTCATCAAACACCTCCTCCCCTTCTAGATTCTGCAATTTGAAGGTGTTGTTCTTCTATACCTGAGCTATGAAAAAAGGGCCAATCTACAAAGAGTCAAACTTTCCATGTTTTCCCTTGTCCTTCCTGACAGTATCCCACTTGAGGACCCAATCTCCAACCTGAAAGTTTTCCACTTTTTCCCTTTTGTCAAACATGACCTTGATATTCTATTGATGAGCTTCTGACTTTCCTATCACTTGTTCCCTCACTTACTACAACTCCACCAAATCCATCATCCTCCTTACCATATCATTTGGTTCATCTTCCTCCTCCTGAAAGAATTTTTCTACTGGCAAAATTAGCTGAATGAGAAAAATGGTCTCGGTACCATAAACTAATTTGAAGGGAGAAATCCCTATAGATCTTTTGTCTGTTACCCTATTAGCCCATAAAGCAAACTTTAGCTTAGAATCCCAGCTTTTCTGATTTGTCTCCAATAGTTTTATGATGATCCTGACTAGGGTTTTGTTGGATGACTTAGCCAGGCCATTGCCTTGAGGATAATAAGATGTGGAATGCACCAGTTGAATGCCTATTGAATCACACATATTAACCAATGCCATGGATTTGAAAGCTGGTGCATTATCAGTCACTAAACTTACTAGGCAGACAAACCTGATAAAGATATTCTCATATAAAAACTTCATGATGACCTGATGAGTTACATTCCTGGTGGGTACTGCCTCTATCCACTTGGTAAAGTAGTCTGTCGCTACTAGGATCCATTTATGCTGACCACTAGATGAGGGATTTATTTCACCTATGAAATCTAGACCCCATTGCTGGAAAGGCCCATTCACTGCAATAGGCATAAGGGGCAAGGATCTGAGCTGTTGTTTCCCTATAAATATTTGGCACTGGTCATAGGCTCTCACAAAGGTACACACATCAGCAAAAAGGACCGGCCAATAGTACCCTGCCCTCAAAATCTTGTGAGCTATGGTCTTCCAGTAATGATGGCCTCCACATGTGCTGGAATGAAAGTGATGCATGACCTGAACTGATTCTTCTTTATCTAGACACCTCAACAAAACCCCAGACAGATCTTTCTAATACAACAATTTATCAACAACACAAAATTTAACAGACTTTAGTTTAAGAGCTCGTGCTTGATTTGGAGTGAGACCAGGAGGAACTTCTAATTTTTTCAGAAAATGAATAATGCCTGAGTACCACTTACATGAAGACAAGTTTTCAACCACTTGTTGAATGTCATTATGATCCTGAACTACTTCTGCTGCTACTTCAGTTTACAATTTTGTTGAATTGACACAAGTGAAGTTTATCCCCATTAGTTCACAGTTTTCTTTAGCCATGAGTTTGGCCAGACCTTGGCCTCTTACTAGCTTGGTGGGATTTACCTCTATGTCAAACTCAATAAGCTTGGAAATCCATTTAGCTTTCTTTCCATCAATGTCAGGCTGGGTCAAAACATCCCTTACAGCAGCTGAAGGGACATAGGCAAGGACTTTTGCATGTAGAATGTAAATCCTAAAAGTTTTCAATGACCTTATGAGAGCATAAGCCTACATCTCAATGGGATCATACTTCAGTTCATCATCCCTCAATGTCTTGCTGAACAATGCAATTGGATGATCGATACCTTCATCATATTTTTGTAGCAGCACAACTTCCACTGTGCCATAGGATGCAAAGGAGAATATGTAAAAACTCTTGGTATAGTCCGGACTAATCAAGGTTGGGGCTTCCATGATATCCTTCTTGATGTCTTCAAAAGAGCTTCTTGCCTAGTCAGTCCATTTGATTTCTGCATCCTTTTTCAACATAGATGTTATGTGCTTTACCAACTCATAAAAGTTAGGGATGAACCTCCTGACAAAATTTATCTTACCCAAAAAGGATTGAATATCTCTTTTTGACCTAGGTATGGACAGCTTTTGGATTGCTTCAACCCTAACTGGATCAATCTTCACAGCTTCAGCTGAGACTATGTGACCTAGGAGTTTCCCCTCACTGAGTGCAAATTGGGACTTATTAGGGTTGAGTGATATACCAAACCTCCTGCATTTCAGAAATACCTTCCTAAAGTGCTGCAAATGTTCATGATGGTTGTGAGAGTAAACAGTGAGGTCATCCAGGTATATAAGCACAAATTTATCTTTCAATCCTACAAAAGCTAGGTCCATGGCTCTCTGAAAAGTGGCCCCATCATTCATCAGTCCAAATGGAATTTTGGCATACATGAAAGTGCCCAGGGAGTGGTAAAAGCAGTCTTCTCTTGGTCATCGTGTGCACAACAACTTGGTTGTATCCAGAGAAACCATCCAGAAATGACGTGACACTGGTCCCTAAGATTCTTTGCAACAGGTGTTCCATATTGGGTAGTGGATAGTTGTCTTTTTTGGAGCACTTGTTCATATTTCTAAAATCGACACATAACCTAATCTGCCCATTCTTCTTCCTTACCACCACTAAGTTTGCAATCTACTTGGAATACCTGAGGGGAATTATGATTTTGGCTTTCAGGAGCTTATGGATTTCTTTTTCAATTACAGGTAGTAGGAGAGGACTGATGGATCTCAGCTTCTGTTTGAAAGGAATGGTGTCCTTCTTCAAGGGAATCCTGTGTTGGATGATATTGGTGTCATAGGTTTTCAGGTCATTGTACTCCCAGGAAAAGATATCAGCAAATTCTTTTATCAGGCCACAAAATTTGGACCTCTGATCAACAGTCAACTCAGTGGATAGATTTATAAGTTTTGGATGGATTTGGCTACCTATGTTTTTCTCTTGGACAGTACGGTCTTGCTCCTTTTTGGCAGGATTGAGAGGGATATCATTATGATCAAAAATATATTCCAGGGGTACCAGACCCCGAGGTATATAATTGCTGGGTAATTGAACAATATTCTGATCAGCTACTTTATCTTTCAACTTGAGCTATTGGGATTCTTCCATGTTTAGGTTTTCCTAATGTATATGCATATCAAAGAATTCATCTACTAGCTGGAGGAATTTACTAAGCTCATCATCATTCTCAAACACCTTCAAAAATTTTACATTATCTGGCAAGGAAGGTCTGTACTTGACTTGAATATCATAGTTGAGCCTAGGAGGTAAAGGAAGAACAAAAAGACTTGTAGAGACAGCTAGGGAATCATCGAGGCAATTCATAGCTCTAGGTATATATGAAAGTTCAAAAAACATAATTAAGGAGTCTCTGAGTTTCCATACCTCGTTCCTGTAAGCCTTTAGTCTGACATTTTTTTATTGAAAGGTGTTATTGATCTGCTGTATAATAAGGTTTGCATCTCCAAATATTTTCATGCACATGATCCCCATTTCCTTGGCAGCTTTCACTCCTAACAACAAGGCTTCATATTCTGCGATATTGTTAGTGGTTTTAAAATCGAGCTTATAAGACAGATGAATATTCTCTTTGGATGGAGAGATCAATACTACACCTGTACCTGCTGAGTTTTGAGTGCTAGCTCCATCAAAATACATGTTCCAGACTGATGTGGTTACTTCTTCGGACTGCTGATAGGTGGGCTTCGTAAGATGGACTGGTGTTTGCTGAGAATCATCTATTTGCAGAATGCATGACCCAAAATCTATGTCTACTGCATAGATGGGGTGGTTCACTAAATTCTTTTCATTGCTTATGATGTAGGCAAGATGATTCTCTCTGTAAAGCCTCTTGGTCTCCCCTCCAAACATTGGGATTGTAGCATATGTAAGGTCCATATGAAGGGTGCCACCTAGCCTTTTAGTCCATGATCGAGACAGTAAGAGACCAAATTTAGGAGGGATATCAACCACTACATTGTCCATCACGATGCTTTTTTAGGGTAGTTGAGACAGGTTTACAACAAGGTATTTGATGAGGCCCAAGCACTTGACCTTTCTGGAGTTAAAGGAGAACAGATCATGGTAGGGTTTTGTAATGCTGAGACCAAGCTCATCCATCACATCTTTTGGCGTTAGGTTATGGGAATATCATGAGTCTAGCAGACAGTTATGAAGGACTTTATCATGGATATTCAAAGATATGTAGAAAGGTGGGAAAGAATCATTTAGCTCTTCAATCATAGGGCCTAGGGTTACCATAGGTTTATCATCTTGCAGATTGACAAAGTCAGTATCAATATGTATCTTTGGTTGAAGAGAATTCAGTATTGAATATTTGAATGCATCATTTTTCATTAGCTATAGTAGTGGGAAAGGGATCTTCAATTTATGAATCTCTGACTCAAGGTTGAAAGAATAATGCAGTCTATTATGAAACCTTACCTCTTCTACTAGAGCTTTGAGTTGGACAGGATCAGGGTTTGATGAACGTACTGGTTTTTGCAATGGTTTGGGAATGATAACCATTTTCTTTGGTAAAATAGTAACCTTTTTAGCTAGTGCAGTAGGTTTCTTTGTAGGAACAACATTCTTCTTAGGGGGAGAAACCATCCTAGACCTTAGATTATACCCTCCTTGACCATCTTCCTGATATACTGCTTCTTCACTAATATGCTCATCAATTAGGGCTTCCTCATATTCTGCTTATGTCAGAAAAGAATATTAAACTTCATCCTCCATGCAATGGATGTTGTATTTAGCCTCTCTTTCTTTCTTAATGACCTCCGGTTCTTCTTCTAGTACAAGATTCTGAAAGGGAGATATGATTCTCTGATCTTCAACTTGATTCCTTTCCCTTTTGAGGATCTAAACTGGGGGGTTGCCTCTTTAGTAAGGGACAAAATTTGGGTTTCGAGGAACAAAATCACTTAGCCCTTTACCCCTCATAGGTATCTTCCCTCAGTCCTTTAGCTTAGACATTTCAGCAGTCAAATTATCTAACAGATTGGCCATTTTGTCAATCTTGTTCTTTGATGAAGAAGCCCTAAGAGGGTCTGTGGGATGTTTCTTCCTATCTATCTTTCCTTTGACCTTCTAAGATGCCACAATGTTAGATTCTACCTCTAGGGAAGCATCCTGCATGAGTGATAGGGAGGCAGACCTCCTCTCTCTCAAAAGTAGGCAGAAATCAGAATCAAAGGCATTTTCATAAGTGATTCTGGTTGAGGTATTAGTGGGCTTGATCTCATTGGAGATCTTGTTGTACATATTGTTAAACCTCTTGCTGAAGTTGGAGACAGACTCCCCATTCTCTTTTTTCAAGTTTCTAAACTCGGTGATATAATAGAGATGGTCTCCCCTCTCTCCCCAATTATTTAGAAAGATGTCATCTAGGGCTTCAATGACTACTACTGATCCAGCAAGCAGTTCTTTGAACCATTTCCTAGCTTGAACGTTTAGGCTCTGCACAAAAACCCTAGTCCACACATCTTCCTGTTATATATTTATGTTCTTAGCATAATTGTAGAATGCCTCTAGATGTTCTTCAGCTGTGAAATCTCCCTCTCCTGTAAATTTAGGCATGTATTTGAGATAGTCTCCAATGGGCATGGCCGAGAGGGGGTTAGGCAAATTTAGGGGGGCATACTGAGCTACCAGGATCCTCTCCATTTTGGTTAGAGGGGCAGCCATATTGGAAATGGGTATGGAAACAGTGGAGGAAGGTACTACTGATGCAGGTGGTAGCTGAAAGGGTGATGGTGGTAAACTTATCCCAGTGGAGTCATCAAGGATTGGATCTTCACAAGCAGCAGTGCTTGAAGATACCCAAACCCTAACATTTTCTGATGTATTTATAAATTCCTGAGAATTAAATGTTTTAGTAGAAGAAATAATAGCAGAAATATTTCTCGAAATACATGATGTAGCTTCCTTTGCAGCACTACTAGTCTGCCTTAGTGAAGCCCTAGCTCTTCTCATAATCTCTTCTGGATCTGAAACATGTGTTTTTGGTGGCCCTTGAGGGTTTTCTCTAGTACTTGGTCTTCTTGAAGCCACTTTATTTCGATGGAGTCACGAAATAGATGATTACAACTAGAATAGTTTCCAAACTTTGTCTATCATCAAAGTAGGATCTATGTCGTCTCCCAAGGAAGCTGAGCTTTAGTCTCCTCTCCACGGCAATGGCACCAATTTGTTATCACTCCAGGAAACTCCTCTAGGTTGCAGCTCAAGTATTCTTGGTAACTTAAATGTTTTTATGGTTTTCTAAGTGGATCAAGTCAGGTGACCTACAAGGCCTCACACTCTCAAGACATGCATGAAACTCAATCAAGGATAAGGCCCTTCTAACTACCACTGTTCAGAGGTTTGATAATATGGTGCAGAGATGGATAACTTATCATGCTGGCAGATTCATACATAAAACACACACACACACACACACACACACATATATATATATATAAATGGATAATCATAACAAAGGAAAGTACTTATAATTCAAATTATCGATATGCCAATAGGATGACAGCTATCAGACATCAATTAACCTAAATAAACCTAAATAACAAATTGAAGCATAAGCACATAATAGAAAAGAAATGGAATTTGAACATATGATAGCGAAAGAGATTATATTAGGTCATCAGCAATATGAGAATCTTGACAATAGTAATGGTCTATAGGTCCCCGAAGTCGAACCCTTTCAATAACATAAGTCTTAGGCTTTATAGCCTTTACAAAAATATTCAGATCCTGAAAAATTGGATCTGATTTACTAAAAATAGACAAAATAATTGTTTTTGCACAATTAGGTCAAAAACCCCTAATTTAAGTACCAGTCTATCTAACAGTAGAACTTGTTCACTGATTTAACCTTCTGATAACTAAAGTGAGTACTGGGAATAAACTGCCACAGGTCCTCTGCTAGATAAGTCATTTTTTTACTTAGACAGTTTAGTGTTGGTGACCCTTTCTTCCTTTATGTCACTACAAAACAGAAGCATACCTTCCTTGATGTTGTTCTTCAGCGCTCTTCATCTTTATACTTCATCCCTGAGTTATTCATGTTTTCCCAAAACCGGTTCTTCATGCCAAAATTTGATCATGTGCCTCTTTCTGCTTTTGGCAGTTAAGAGTTTAGAATATCGGGTCTGTTAGCTGCCGAAAGCACTGCTTTTGGTGGCTAATGAACTGCCTCATCGTCCGCCTAAGCCACCAAAAGCCCTGTTTTGAAAAAATTCTTAAGCAACATCCAAAATTATTCTTTCAAGTTTTGTTTGCTTATATTTTTATTCAGCAGGCTCCATGTTAGGAAGGTTAGCAGTAGCCTGGCTTGATTCTGGAGGCTGAAGGCTTACTGCAACTTCAGATAGGGTTTTCAATGTGAGATGAGTACTAGGGTTTGGCTTGGCATCGTTCATATGTAGCCTCTGAATCCTGATCATTCTGTACAGCCTTGTGTTGTCCTTCAAGTATCTTTTGTTTAGTCTTTTTAGAAATATATACCTTTCTCTCATCTCTAGGTAAGAATTGTGCAGCTGCTTATTCCTCCTGGTCAATATAGCATTGTTTTTTTTATCTCTCTTTCTAAAATTTCCATTTCATACACTTGTCTCAGCAATGGATTTATCCTTTGTGTCTTGGTCTTGCTAGAGAAAGCCTTATCTACTGGTTCATCTTGCTCTTTTGGTGTAGGTGATGGGAGTTCTTCAATATCTGCTATAACCTGCACTGCTAGGTCAGCACCTTCCTCTCTTTCCTCTTCTGAATCTGAGTAGGGAAAGTTCAAAATGTTCCCACTATGTGTTGTGACTCCCTGGCCCTTTTCACTGAAATCTAGGTTTCTTTTGACCTGCTTGGCTTTAGAAGAGGAAGGAGGTTGTTTCTGCTGTTGTTTGGAATATAGCCCTTCTCTTCCTTTTTCCACTCCTTGGGGTGCTAGACTTTTTCGAAGGAGACTTCCCCTTTTCTTCTGGCTGTAGGCATGTTTGAAAGCCATTACAAAACAAGAAATATGCCCATGCCGTATTTCTCCTCTTCAGTAATTCTTGGATCAGGATTTGGATAAGGCCACGATGAGACAATCTTCCAGCAATCTTTAGTTGGTTGAGCCTTCACTTAGTGTGCCATTTTTGCTAGGCTCTTGTGTAAGTAAAAAGGTAAATTTAGTGGGTTTTTCCCTGTTAAGTGGTTCATTAATTTGAAATGGTAAATCATGGCCGTATTGTATCTTCCTTCACAAGTTATATAGGCCACAATGGCCTTCAGTAATTGCTACCACCTCTCTTCTAGCTAGGAGGATGGGACACTTTTCTTCCACACCACCCCTCTATGTTCAGGCTTTAGATAAGATTTGAACTCTACATCCTTTGTAATGGTGGTTTTAAACCACTTCTCCCCAGTGCTAGGTATTTCAGTCACTTAAGCAATTAGGGTTTCATCTACCATAAATTCTTCCTTACCTATGATTTCCTTGGACCCATCAAAAGAGAGAGCAAATGCCTTAGCCACTAGCTAGTGTGAACCTTGAATTTTCTCACAAAACTTATAGAAGCCAGCATCTTTGAAGAACTGGAAGACTTCTGGATGTGCCTCTAGGTAGCTGATGTCTCCCAACTCTTGCTTGAGAGCAGGCCCTCCCTTATTCATTTGCTGAATGTGCTCCTGAGTGCCTACAAAAATTTCAATTCAAGTTCTGTGGAACAGTTTTTAGTAGGCTGACTCTCAGAGGTGGTTTCTAGTGGTGAGGATTCCTATAATCAAAGGTGGAGTGTACTAGAGGATTGGGCACTAATTATGAAGGTTTTAACTACATGAGAAATTCTTGGGTGAGAGGAAGATGGCTTTTTGTTGATATTTTCTAGACCCCTTGCCCAACAATCATGTTTAATGCAAATTGAATACCCAGTGGAGATCTTCTTCAGTTCTTTGGATAGATTGAGGGAAGAGTAGGGTTTCAAATCACATCAGTCCTCATCAGCTAAAAAACGACTTCATCAATCATTTACTTATGCCTTGATGCAGTTTTCTTGTCTTTTCGGTGGTTTATCGTGCCCTCTTATGATCATTGTTGTGCTGACGAGCCTTGATTTGATAGGTTTTTAACCGTTTCTTCTTTTGGCCTTTTCGGTGGTTAAGGGCCCCCAGGAAATTGTCTGCTAGCTGCTGAAAACAAGGCTTTCGGTGGCTAATGAAACTATGAATTTGCCTAAGCCACAAAAACTTCATTTCCAAATGGCACTGTAAAACTGTCTTTCGAAGGATTGTGGTCTCTCTGGATATCTTCTTTTAACCGCCTAAAGACAGGCCTTTCGATGGCTAATGAACCATCAAAGCCTTCGCATAAGCTACCAAAACAAATTTTTTCCCCAACACCTTTCACTTTCTTTCAGTGGTTAACGCTCTCCTTCAACCGTTTTCTAAGCTACCAAAAACAACACTTTTCGATGGCTAATGAGCTGTTCGAAAGCCTCACCTAAGCCACTGAAAGTCCTTTTATCAAATAATCGATCGGGCCAGATTTTGGTGTTTAACCCTGATCTTTCGTTAAACTATTAGCTTCCGAAACAAATCTTTTCGGTGGCTAATGAGATGTTGAAAAACCCGCCTAAGCCACCGAAAGCTAAAACTTTCAATTTTCTCAAATATAGAAAAAACAGAGACCCTCAATTTGTTAGTCATCTTTAAATCTTTCATAACATGACTTGAATTCTTCATCCTATCAAAATAAATTTATTTTGGGAGATAACAGGTTACCTTATTTAACTCTCGGAAGTCGACACAGATTCGTAGTTTTGGCGGGTCGTTCTTATTTGGTTGGATGACCATTGGGATTTCCCATTCTGACTGTTCGATGGGGTAAATAATTCCTGCTGTTAACATATTGTTGATCTCCTTTTAACTATTTCTTTGTATTTGTGAGCCAAATTGTAAGGTCTTTTCTTGACAGGCCGGGCATCAGGTTTTATGTCTATATTCATCTCGCCCATTTCTAGTTCTAATCCTTTCAAGTCTTTGTAATCTCATACAAATACATCTTGGAATTCCTTTAATATATCGATGATTTCTGTAGTTTGTTCTTCGCTCCAATAGTCACCAATTCTTGCTAATTTCGGTATATTATCATTATAAATGTCGATTTCTTTAGTTTTTACTATTGCTTCCATCCATTTTGGCACTTTACTTTCATTAATTGGTCGACTACCTTCTTTGAACTATGAAAATGTTGCTGGAAATTCTATTGCTGTCATTCGGTCGATGTCGTATTTGTCGTTTGACTCAATTTTGAATATCGTTTTAACTGGTTTGATTGTTTCCAGGTGATCGGTCTTCCATTGAAAGATTCTCCCATATGTATGTTCATTTTCTAATTGGATTCTTGTTGACTGTGGTATGTTGTTGGATCTTATGTTATGGCATGTTGCATTTGGTCTGCTTTTATTTTGTGTCGACTTGCTAGTAGTTAGTTGTATAAATGTTTTTATTTCTTTTGTAGCTTCGAATAGTTTTGTGTCTTCCAGTATAAAGCTAAAGTCCTTAATGAAATTTTCTCTAAGTTCATTCCATAGGAATGTTTCGCCTCGTGCTTCTTCCATTTTATACCATTTGTTAGGTAGGTCATAAAATGTCGAGGGAAATAGGTGTGGCCATATACGTTCATCTTTGTAACCAAGTATTCTCCACTCTTTTTCACATATTCTTATGTGATTTTCTGGATCTTGTCCTTGGGTGAAGATAGGTATTTGTGCCTATTTTTTTAGCTTCCTTACTCTGAACCTTTCTATGAAGAAATTCAAAGTTGTTGTCCATGTTTGCAGTCTCGACTGATGGGTGTCCCACCATAGTAGCCCAGGTACTAGAGCCATTGTAATAGAGCTAGTGAAATTATATTCGGCTGGGGAGCTACGTATAGATGCAATATAACTGTCTATGACGAGGCTTCTAGCAATGACCTAATAAAAGAGATAGTTAAATTGTCTTAAGCTTTTAGTGTCAAAAAACTACTTTGAGCAGTTTGTCATATAAATGTTTCGACCAGGCTTTGAAGTTGGCCATGTTCACCTAGGTTCTTAGAGAGTTGTTCTACATGGAGAACTGGTAATTTTCTCTCTTTATACCAAAGACTTTGTTTATTATATGTTTTTGTTGGTGCTAAAGAGGGATATTCCCTTATTCTTTTCTCAAATATTTTTGGAATAGTTGATATAGAGAAGCATTGTCGAGTTGGTTTGTTCTGAATAGCTTGAATGGTCCAACAACCCCTTTATTGTGTTTCATAGTTTTCAATTTCCCAATCATACAATTCTGCATCTGAGTTATATCCAACTAAGTCCTGATTTCCTACATGAAGTTCTCCATAGTTCTTAGGTTCATTATAATCTTCATTGTTTTGAATCTGGTAGAGTTGTCGAACATTGACTTCTTCATCAATAGGCTTAGTCCAAGGTTATCCTTGTGAAAGGTGAGCAGGGACAATCACTTTTTGTCCATTCCCTTTTAGTTTTATCCTTACTTTGTCCAATGATATAGAATATTTCATTTTTCTGCCCCATGGGCGTCCTACCAGGGATGGGAAGGAGTTGGATACTTCATTAGGGTCAATGATCTCAAAATCGACTTGTCAAAATGCCTTTTATGATTGTATCTACATTTCTCCAAACCCCAATTGGTTCAATCAGTCCTTGGTCAGCCAGTTTTAAGTATATTCCTGATTCATTAAGTCAGGGCCTACCCAACTATTCCCATGTATCTCTCGTCGTGATATTCACTTGGGATCCAAAATCAAGAATGACTTGTCGAACGTGGTATCCTTCTATTTCGAGATAGACAAGTGAGTCGGCATCATTCTTATCTTTTTTATTTAAGTTGCATATACTCTTAGTTTGTTTATTTGTGTCATTTTTGCTTTTAATAATGTGTAGTAGGTCAATGAATTGTGCCACTGACTTATATTTATGTATTAGGTTTAATAGTTCGTGAAGTGTGTTCTGCAAACTTTCAAAGACATCTTCTTGTCTAGCAAATTCTTGAAACATGCTCGATGCATCGTTATAAAATTGTTTTTGCTTTTTAGGGTTAGGATATTCATTTTTATCTTTAATCTTGCTTATTCTTGGATTGTCACTTCCAATTTTCGTTCCTTGTCTAGTTACTATGTGCAGGTTCTTTGTGCGAATTGTATCACTTTTTTGAACACAAGACAAGATATTAACACTCTTATTTTTATTAATTTTGTCATGTATGGTGGGACAATATTCCAATGAGTGGTCATCCACACGACAACTAGTACAAACTTTTAAGTCAGTTATGTGTTTATATGGACAGTCCGTATACCGGTGTCCTTATTTATAGCATGTGAAGCATTAATGAATTGGTCGGTGTGGTTGATTTTCATGATTTCCAAAGAATCTTCCTCGACCTCCAAATCCTCCACGGCGGTTGTCGAATCAGAGTTCGTATATACGGCCTTCGTATTGTCAATTGTTTGGTGCGTTTTGTTC
This sequence comes from Pseudotsuga menziesii, assembly GCA_001517045.1. Taxonomy (NCBI): domain Eukaryota; kingdom Viridiplantae; phylum Streptophyta; class Pinopsida; order Pinales; family Pinaceae; genus Pseudotsuga; species Pseudotsuga menziesii. The sequence goes on from LPNX010379655.1 coordinate 553,600, forward strand.
ATTTGAGGTATTATCATTGTTCTGGGCCACGACATTTGCTTGGTAGACTATCTGATAGTTTTGTCAATTCTTAAGGTTCAAGTGGTAGTCGGCTGTTGTGTGACTCTTGACTTCACAGATCGCACACCATGAAGCTTTTCCATTCTTCATGTTATATGGACAATCCTTTGTCGTATGGTCTCCATGCTCCTGATAGATATCATAGAAACATTTTGTCTGAACAAAATGGACATCTTCTCGGCTTACAACCTTTCGACAATTATATTTGGTATGGCCAGTTGTAGAACATTTTGTACACCAAATCTCCTGACCCTTGAGGTCCAATTATCTCAAATATTTCTTCATGATTTCCAATTGTTCTTCAATTATTGCGTCGATAGCAGGGTATGCTGGGTAGTCCTCATCCATCTCGACCTACAGAGATTTTTTTAGTGCTTCTTCATACATTTTAAATGTCTCCAGACTTATATGCCTTTGTATATTTTTGGAAAGTCCTACAAGAAACCCTTTATTCAATAAATTTTCATTAATTTCATAGTCTATTTGGCTCAAGAGGTCTTTCCATCTTTTATGGTAGTCTCGGATGGTTTCTGCTAGTTTCCGAACCGTAGTCTTAAGTTTTTTTGCGGCCAGATGTTTTGTATCTGGTGTTTTGAAGAAGGATAGAAATTGTTGCTTGATCTTTTCTTTAGTTGCATTAGGTGTTCTTTCGGTATAATTCATATACCAAGTTAATGCTCTTTTTCGTAGCACACCTGCAAACTGCGCCATTTGTCTATCTTCATTTGTAACTTGATTGGCCTCACATGTCGATTTGTAGACAAACCAATGTCGCCTGGGATCTTTGTCACCCTCATAAAAGGGAATGTGTTCTGAACCGTGCCCCATGTCGGCGCTGGTTTCTCCTTCGAGAGGTGGCGGTGGTGGGGGTGGTGGTGGGGGTAGTTGGATATTTGGTGTATCTCTCTATTCACATCTTGTCTCAATGGAAATTTTATTTCTGTCAGATGTTTTGGTTGTCGGTTCTATTTCGACAACTTATTGATCAAGTTCATCTTCCTCTGTCGATGTCCAACTACACTTGTGTTCCCATTAATCCAATTGGTCGGTGTTTTGTAAAGCTCTGTTCGACAGGGGGGTGCTCCTTCATGTCCAGGTTAGAGTAAATGAATGCTTCGGTTGGAAGGGTATGCCTGAAGTGTAACCCAATTTCCTTCCTCTGGTTGACAGATCATTCAATTATTGTCATCATTTACTTTGTCATCTAGTCGGCTCCATATACTGAACTCACTAGCTCTTAGTCTCAAGTGCTCCTTGAAAATGGCTTTCATTTAGGTACTCGGATTTGTCGAAGATAGAGGTATTACCTCCTAGGGTATTTCTATTTGGAGGGCTTCTCGCTACTATATCCACAAATATACTTCCATTTCTAGCGCCTCTTCATCTACGCCTTCTTCCTGTTGGTCATGACCTGACTGCGGTGGATTTTCCACATGCTCTGTCACCCTAGCCACCATTCTTCTTTGGAGTGCTATAGCTTGCTTTCGTATCTCCTCCCTTATTTTATTCCTCTTCTCCCTTTCTATATTTTGTAGGTTCGATGCACCTTTATGGGTCATTGTTTGCTCAATTTCCTTCTTTAGTCAACTTTTCATTAATGGTGGTGGTATTTTCTCAATCCAACTAGAATCATTCTACTCTGTCCCTAAAACATGACCATCTACCCCCCCATAGCCTACCCGACGCTTTAGTAAGCCGAAATATTTCTTTCTATTTGTTCAGGAAGTACTCCCACTCCCTTTTTGCAATAAATCTTTCCCAGGCCTTTTGCTTTTCCGCCCAGTTAGTGCTTGCAGGCAGTTCGATGAGTGATGGACGAGGTTCGACTATGTTCCCTACTCCTCCGTCGATTAGAAATTTGAACAACAGGGTCAGTAGTGAACAAAGAAATTTCTCAGTAAAGTAGGTATAGAATATTTTTTCAATACTTTTGACTAAAACTCTCTCCTCTACTGCGTGTTCTTGACAGAATTCATTTGCAATTTTCTCAAACCACTTTGATAGGTTTTTTCTTCCTCCTTGGATTAGTTTCTAAAGTAGTTCTTGGTCTCTAGTCACTTCTGGCTTCATCTAATATTTTTTTCAACGACTAGGGCACTGATTCTACAAATTTTTCATGGGTTTTGGTGAAGAATTTATCCTTTTCCTGAGCAATGGTCAATATGTTTCTTCTCGTGTAATTCTACAAGTAGTTTGCGATCTTACAGTCCCGCCAATTCTTAATCTGTTGCTTTGATATCATTTACGTATGGTCATGACATCCGTATATGTATGATTGAAAATGGAACCAATGTTGTAATCTCACAAATCACATAAGGTTACCAATAATACACATAAGGAATCATATAAACATACAGAGACAAGAGACAAGAATAGATAGTAGAATAACATATTATATTATAGAATCACATGAGGGTCCATACATATACAAAATTGAACCAAGTTCTTAACTAGCTCAACAGCCTATTATATATGATTACAAAGCGGTTATGAGTAACTACTTGTTGGTTCAATCAACTGACACGACCTTTGGAGGCCGGCCTAATCTCCAATTAGTCGGTTGACTAGTCTAGTCAGCTCACCAACTAGCTCCTCCAACAGTAAGCATGACAATTCTACAAATTAAGGTCCTTAATGGAAATCCCACTGCTATAAAGTTTTTATGAGTTTGAACCCCTTTTTTTATATAATGATTTTGAATATAGAATTCGTTATATTAATATAACATCCATTTATCTAGATTCATGCCTAAAACAACAAACACCACAAAATAGCAATCTTACATTATGGCAAAGGTGCCATTATACTCTCCTTTTTGTTAGTTCTACTTAATTTCACCTGATGTTATAATCTAAATTAATATTATGTTATAATGTTAATTTCATTTATAATCTAAGTGATCATAATATACTTTCCTCTGTTAAATCTACTTAAACTCACTGATTTTATGAAATATAAATTTTAGTTTTAAGGACATATGTGAAACTGATGTTGCCTGTGTAGAACTGTTGTCTGGAAATTGCTTATATATATTACAGAAATTTCTTATACATAGGTAAGGTTAGTTCTACATATGTTCATATAAAATGAAGTTCTATTCATAACATTAGTGAATTTTTAAGTAGATTGCTAGTTTGCATTGTTTGTTGTTTTAGGTATGGTTCTTAATTAATGCCTATTATTATGATGAATTCTCCATACAAAGGCACTTGATATAAAAAAATGGGGTTCACACTCAGAAATATTTTGAGGAGTGAGAGTTCAATGTTTTCCAGGACTCATGATCCTAGTTTTAGAGGAAAAAGACTATGGACTGTTGTATTCAAGCAGGAAGAAGTATTATGCACACATTAACCATCGAGAAAGAGCACATATTGGGTCAAGTGCTTAACCCTTGTATTCATTCAATAGATGGTATTTTTATACATGAAGAGAGAGGTTGGAGCGATTGCACCTGCTCCAATCGTTCATTTTTTAAGGTTTATCGATTCATATCCTTTAATACATTATAATATATGATGACTTTAGGAAAGGCCTATTAGCCCCTTCAACATCTCCCCCATGAACAAAACGTTTCTTCATCCCGAAGAGAACAAATAATTATGCATCAACATCCTAGGTCTCTGCTACTACTGAAATAGTCCTCAATGTGCATCAACCATGCATACCAGTCTGCATAGGTGCTCAGCCACAACAATCGCCAGCTTGATAGGAAAACACATGTGTACAAGGCTCTACTATGACTAGTTATTCTTCAACCTCCATATTCAATCTAGCAGTAGTCCATCGAAGTCTCACCCTCTCACAAAGATGATCGACTTATCCTCTTCCGAAACGAGGTATTTTGATTTGAATCCTCACCCTAGATCGTCTGACCGACATCTCCATTGGTTCAGGCATGCGGGGCCTTTTGGCTCTTCGACTTTCTATGCCATTTATTTGTCTTCTGGCTTAGCGAGGTCACAACCCAAGAACATCTTTGCATTATGAACTAGGGGGTTCAACTATTCTAATGTCATCATATGGAGTTAAGTTCTTCCTCTGTGTGTTGTAAGGTGACTTCTGCTTGAATTTGATCATTGTCGACTTCATTTGTCGTGAGGCTTCCTGCAAGTTTGTAAATTTCCAATTCTTGTAGTCGATATCAACTAATATTGGTCATGGCTGACTGACTTGACTCGAAATACTTAACTCAACATGATTTACTAAGTCGGCTAGAGATCGACTTGATTTACAATTGTAGAGGGGATAGAATGCCTCAAACGACTCACGTTTAACCTCCTCTTTAATAACTTCAGAAAAATTGTCACATCAACATAACTCAATTATATTTACTACATGCTTCTAGGAGACCACAAAGAACTTGATTGAACCAACATGTTTGTAAAATACTCAGCTGACATGTTTGTAGCTGACAACCTTTTCATTTTACACAACCGACAAGTAGCTGATTTCGACTAGAATGAGTCAACATGGACATCGACCAAGTAAGGGAGTTGACCAAAATAATAAGAACTTCGACCAAACAAGGGAGTCAACCAAAATAATAAGGACTTCAACCAAGTAAGGTAGTCGACCAAAATAATAAGGACTTCGACCACTTATGTTTCGACTTTCACCTTAATGAATTGGATTTATTTTTACATTAATGATATTCATGCAATCCATATCCACCACAAAATAAAACTTACAACTTCAAAAAGTGTCAAGCAAAAAAAAAATTTAAATGCTGACCACATGCAATTATTTCAACAGAATTAGAATTCGGTCGACCACAACTCATTATTATATAATTATCTCTCAGGCGATGGAGTCTCAGACAAATATTATATATGATTCTTTATGAACTCTATTCCCTTTATTTTTGAGTCACTTTTATTTAGTTCCGTTCCAGTTATGAAAGAAGTCACTTCTCTTTAGAACCCTCGTGCAAATCAAATTCTCTAGAACCCTCATGTTAAATGCAACCGAACGACGTCTCTGTCCATTTTATTGATAACATAGTATGCTTCCTCGAACAAATAGAGCCCAAGTCAGAACCTGAAATCTAGCAACGTGTTACGAAATGTTCAGGTCATGGGAAAATGAAAACTCAGACTTCTTTGTCGAATATCATATCTTTGAGACCTCTGACTCCCAACCTTCATATGTGATGGTTCATAAGCGTGTGGAAAAATTCAATGGCCAAGTGTGTTAGTTGATTGATGGTTGACGACTTCATACGACAGCAGTCGATGGTCTCCATTAGTCAGTATATGTGGCTATCAATAGGCTCCTAGGTTTGATGGTGGATGAAATGTATTATATTAACTGTTGCTCCCGTTTCGAATAGTGTCAGTGGTTGAATGGAAAGTTTTCGTCGAACGACGACATCAAATTGTACTAGTCGTCTACTGCAGATATATATAGTCAACACGTTGGCACCAAAAAAATAAATATAAATGTAGATAAAGAGTATGGTCGTGGCGTAGATGATAGTAGATATATGTAGGTAGGCTCCCAAACATTTTTCAATGTGAGTATCGACTGAGTCAAACATGCAATGGTCCTTCGCTGCATTATCAGCTGCTAGAGGAGTTCATATGTCTATCATATTTTGGCCTGCTTCCTTAGTTGATGACAACCAACGAATGCCAGGAAAGAGTTTCTATGGTTGATTGATAGATTCTTGGGTTATTATCATAACCGACATCTTCAAACTTCGTCAAAATGTGAATGCAGGTATGAGAGTCGATTTAGTGCAGGGAAGTTGGTCACTCTAATGGATTTCTTCTATAAAATGCATTCTTTCTTGCAGATTCGATGAAATCATGCAACAGGTAAGCTTCATCATGACCATACTTCATACTGATCATCGTGATCATACTTCCTTCGCTGGTCAGCATTCGAATGACCACTATATTTTTGGATGAAATTTATTTTTTCGTATCCTTATTCACACAACTCGTCGACCAATCTTAACAAATAAAACTTTAAATAGCTGATAAAACGTTTTCTTCAAATAATTAAAATAGGCTCACTAATTATTTACTGAATATAGAAAAGTAACCAGCAGTCCTCGTTACACGTTCAATCCTCCTGCATGTTGTATCTGGTCGACGAGTAAATGAGTGCAATGAGAAATCAACGCATCCAAACTTTGAATATTTCTCTCATTGGGTCAGCCCATCCGCATTCCTCCAGTCACTGTCCTCAACATTGCATGATTATATTTAAAGAAACATCACGCGGCATCCTCATTTCTGAGCATTTCTTATAGGATTCTTTTGCTTGTAGGTTTTTGGTTTTGGTTGGTCTTCAAAAGCGCATCAGCAATCGAGAAACGTTAGCATTTTTTTTATTCTTGCAGGGATTATTTCTCCTCATGATCTTTTCCAGGTTTGATCTAGCTTCCATGTGCTACTGCTGTCACCTAGACCACATGAAAGAGGAAACGGTGCCATTGTTGTATTCAAGCAGGAAGAATTATTATGCACACATTAACCATCAAGAAAGAGCACATATTGGGTCAAGTTCTTAACTGTTGTATTCATTCAATAGATGGTATTTTTATACATGAAGAGAGAGGTTGGAGCGGTTGCACCCGCTCCAACCGTTCATTTGTTAAGCTTTATCTAATCATATCCTTTAATACATTATAATATATGATGACTTTAGGAAAGGCCTATTAGCCCCTTCAACATGGACGACAATAACAACAATTTAATTATTTAAATTTTGGAAGATCTAAAGTCCTAATTTTATACCTCTGAAACAAAGTTGTGAAAAGTTTTCAATATCTTTTGTCATGCAGCACATTGCTTGACAAATGTTTCTGAATTCTAAGATCAAAGTTACTAAATTTTCTTTTCTAGGAGATAATCTGATAAAACATTAGAGAATTCCACTACAAGTCAAGAGTATGAACCAAAAAAGATAAAACATTTCAAATTACTGAAATTTATGGTTTCAACAGGTGAAAAGGGACAACAGAAAACCAAAGAAGAATAACCTTTAAAATACTTTGAGTGTCCATTGATAAAATGAATGAATAAAGTTAATACAGAATAACAGAAAAGTCACATTTTTGTACAAATAATGCAATTTTATGGAAATGATGGCAATCAATCAGTCAACTGCTTTATGGAAAGCACTATATTCAATCAACTTGTGACTGACTATAATTAATGAAAATATATAATTTAGATTGTCAGTTGTCTTTGTTTTATGGAAAAGGTGGTTACATACAACTTCTAATGAGGCAACTGATCCATTTCATATGGGAGAAGTCACAACTTTTAGATTGGAGTTGTCTGTTTAGATTTTAGTTTGGATTGGTATTTTAGGAAAAAATGTAGATTTTCTTGAGTTCAGAGAAAAATGATTCCATGCTAGCTCTCCTTGCCTATGTATGGAGGAACAATATGTATGCTCATGCTCTGGCTCTAATTCTTATTGTGTTCTATATTGTTCAATGTCCAGTAATGAAATATGAGATGGATTTTCAATAATAATAATAAAAATAAAAAATACCCTACCCCACCAAGTTTCATACCCCCCAAAGACATGTTCACCCCTCATCGGCCTTCTCACTTGCATAAGCAGGTAGTTTCAAGCAGTTAGGACAAAGTGAAAATCTTGGGTAAATTTGGCAGAGTAAATACCTCAAGTCACAACATCTTATCTGAAAGGTAACCTCCATGATTTTTGAGACATATCTACTTCATTGTAATATGATAAATACCATGTTGGAAGGTGTTGTTTGCATGTGTTTACCAGATTTACCCATCAAAATAATAAATAAATAAAATTAGAAATCATGTTTTCTTTGGAGCACAGAGGAGTGAACCAAGCACAAGTACTAAGCTTCAATAGAAAATATGGTTAGAGACTTGTGATGTCCTTCAATACTTCCCTACCTGGAAGCCCTCTCTCTCTTTCCAACCTTTGCCTCAGTTGCACAGATGCAGTACCCCAGGGAAGAAACCATGAGGGTCATTGAGCTTGAGACATTATATTAGTTATTAGTTACTTCATATGTTACCATATCCAACCATGAAGAATATTCCTTGGAGAAGGAAAAGGATTTTGAACTTATGATTTGAATCATGTGGCGAGTGAAATGAAATTTTTGGAAATTGAAACCAATCCCTTCAATTTTGAAACGGGTCATAAGACTTCTAGTGATTTTTTGACCCACTAATCTCTAAAAAAACACTGTTTTTTAATGAGTTTTTTCCAAAACCGTAAACTTCTAAAGGTTAAATCCCTAAAACCCATTCATATTCAAGGTATGATCTATAATTATGTCAAGATATTCTATCAAGATTTGATATGTCAAGGTATTCTCTCAAGGTGTTTGATATATCATTATGGTCATGGTCTTATGTCGAGATCTGATCTATCCTCACTTCACCCACACTATTACTTAGTCCTATCTATCCTTCAAGAAAACCACTTGATTTGTTGTTGATATAGTCATGTGGATGTGGCTCACAAAAACGTTGTTATGACTTGCTTCATGTTTGTGCTGAAATGATATTTAAAATTATCAATTATCAATGATGGTTTGAACTTATCAAATTATTAAGTGCATGCATGGCTATTAGTAATATGCATGAGAACTCTCTCTTTGTAACCTGTAGGTCTACTCTTGTGATTCCTAAATTATTTTGATTCTCAAAGATGTTTTTTATTTATTTATTATAAAATTATTGCTATACATTTTTGTATTTGTTGTTTCCCTACCATATGTGGATCTTGGCTTTTCAAAAATCTGGTGGCCATATCCATATATGTATTTGTATCCAAATCCTATTTCCTTTATCTGGAAGAATGACTTGTACAATATAGAAGAATGTGCCTTTTGTTATCAGAGGGTGTTTTTGTTTTTCATGCTATCATTCCTCAGTCCACCACTCAAAAACACTTCTCTTAAAGTAAAATTTTCACATGTTTCTAAGGTTTCCTACATGTGTTTCAAGAGAAATAGTTATGTTTTCTAGGGCCAAGCAGCTCGGTTTCTTGACATCGAAAAATAAGCACCTGAATGCCAATGGAAACAATTGTGCATGAACATATAATTTGTTTTCATTGTTTGGAAGTTGTCTTTATATATATTTCATATGTGGCATACTTTCATTTCATTGCCTAGAACTTATACTCTTGTTGTTTGTGCAGGTTCTAGAGATTGCTAATACACTAGGAGAAGTTACAAAAAGTGTTGATTACTATGTTGATGGGTGTACAATCTCAACAGGAAACTTATTTTGCAGGTAAGAACAGTTTGTGATGAATTTTTAGGTTTTTGCTATATCTCAAGGTTGATTCAAAGAATGGTTGTTATAACTCACGACTAAGGATCTAAGGTTTCTCTTGCTCTTTTCTTAGTGGATGTCGGTAAGATATTTTAATTTTCTTGTTTGTTGTTGTTATTGTGCACCTTAAGCAAGGAAAGTTAGGGCTTTACTTGCATCTTGTCAATCTTATTTGATGAGACTTTCCTCTTGAAGGATATCTCCATAGTAGGGCCTAGAAGTTCATTGTTTGCCTTAATTAGGCTAAGGCTACTTTGACCTATATAGGGTTATTAGTCTTTGCTCTAATTGGTAAATATTGAAAGGCAAATTGAAAAGGGACGTTAACCTTGATCTCTTATTTCCCTAGGGTTAAGGACTAAACCCCTTCTCTTCTTAAATTTGATCAAAACTCTATTGTACATATTTCAAAATTACGAAAAAAAATATTTGGAAAAACCGTAAAAATGTAGAAATCATATTTCAAAAAATATCATGAATTTTGGAATTGTGCTCCATTGAAAAAGTGTGCCCTAGTAGGTGTCCTGGTGAATTCCCAAGGGCACGTCTTTCCTATTGTTTTATTGAAAAATATTCCATGTTTTGTGTTATCTAGGGCAGTTTTCAGATCTAGTATAACAGATACAAAAGGTACATCAATCAAATCAGCAAGCCTTGAAAACCTAAAAAGGAAAGGAAAAGGCCTAGGATTGACCCTTGGGGGTTTGGACATTTGTTGGAAAGTTTTAGGTGGGTCCACCATCTATTTTGAGGGCTGATAAGGGTTTAAACCATATCTAGTTAGTTATTTCCAGATCTAAATTACTAATTTAGTGGCTTATCTTACTCTCTTGAGGTATGACCCTTACCCTAATCCTCGGGGTACATCTTATATGGTAAGTTGGCATTGTTTTGGCTGATTTTTCATCTATTTCTAAAGTGTTGTTGACTACTGTAATTTCATAACAGAAGTAAGATATTGTGGTTATCTATTCCATAATTTATTATAAAGTACTTAATCCTACCTCCTACTAGTGTCATATATATGATTCGTTGTTTTTATTCCATAAGGCACTGGTCATAGCCAAGAGATTTAAGATCCTCAATTGACCTCATTTGTCCACTTGTATTTGGTAGGCACTAGTCACAACTTTTATGTCCCTACAAAATCTTAGTTCGTCTTTCTTTTACTATATTAATAGATTCGGAATTTTCTGTAACTTACATGCATTAAAACCAGCTCTGGAATAGTAAATTCTATGGTAGATTCATGGTTGGAAATCACCTTTATAAATATGTTCTGATTCACTACTTAAAATTGCTTTAAAAGCAGAATTAAAGGTGTCATTTGAAGGCTGATTTCTTGGGTTGAAAAGTTTCATATTAATAAGAGATTGGCATTTCTAGATCTAACCTATGTTTTAGCCTCATGTGTACCTCATATCACATCTATTTAAAGGTTAATATTCTCTACTATTACAAACCTTAATCACTGGTTGGAATAAATGATATTATTTGCAAATTTATAATAGAATTTCATTTATTGACTTGGATCTGGAATTTGAGGGAATTTCATATACATGAATCTATATTTAACCCCTTATTCTAGAATCTGCATTACTAAAGATCATAAAAAACATATCTGAACTTCAACATTTAATATCAACTCAGTTTACTACAAGAATTTACTCATAGTTGATCTAGCAACCTAAGTCATTCTAAAATTTCATCTATCTTTAAATCTTAGTTGCTCTCGGGGAAGTGCCTCATGTGTTGGATTATCCAACCTAAATTGAGGGAAGTAGTTGCTTAGGTGACACTGACAACTCTTATGAGTTACACTTCATCTTAGAACCTTGTGCCTTTGCACTAAAGGGTTTGAGTTTGTGTGATAATAGGTCCAAATTGATATCACATCTACTTTATTGGATTTTGCTGGAGTCTTGGTTAAAGATGATCACTCTCCTATGGTTATGTATATATAGGTATGTGTGTGTATAAAACGTGTATTGTTCTGACAATTTTCTTCTTGGATTTGCATATTTTCCTATTTTGTTTACTGGTATGTGGGTATATTTTGTATTTTCATCAATGTACCCATTACACCTATCTGTCTCACCTACACCATCTTTCATTATAACTTTTTAATATCTGGATATGGTAATGGTGGTTTGACCTCCTAGCTACCCTTAACACTAATTTTTTTTATTGATATTATTACTAACTTGGTCACTTATTTAATATTGACATTAGTTTTGAAGATCGTTGTTTTCTTCTAAAACATTGCAGCATAACTATATGAAAATGTTGATAATAAACACATTTAAATCCAACTATATTGGAAACCAACTTGAATGTCCCGAATCCTAGGTGGTTGCTCTCAGTGGAGAAATGGATGTTCAAGAAGCTTGTGAGTCTTTGATTCCATGTTGAAGGGTATGAACATCAGTTTAGTTATTCAACTACAAAGATAATCCCAAAGGTTAGCACAGGTGCATCATAAGCTATTTTCGAAGTCATATAGCTGATTTCACTACTTCCACAACTCTCGGTTGTTGTTTGGAAGTTGTCTAATTTGAAAAAGCGCTTTTAAAAAAATCTCATATTACACAATTTGTATTGAATGATAGTTTAAAATTGTAGGACTATAGTTTTCCATAAATGGTCATTTTCCTTATTCATTTTCATTTCAAGGATTTGTCTATATAGTGGGAAATAGGTTGACATTTTATGTTGTCATGAATGAATAACGATGTCATTTTGCAGACAACGTGTTGTACAAGTATATGCTCGAGGAGTTCGTATCCTTGATGGTGGATACATGACACAAGAATTGTGCATTGAAGTTCCAAATGCTGATACAAGTTCAAGTTCTGATAATGCAGTGGTATCGGCTGTGTTTATTGTGGATCCTTATGTGTTATTGATGATGGCTGATGGAAGTATTCGACTCATTGTTAGAGGTTATCATTTTTCCTATTTGGTGCATGGTGTCGTGACTCATCATGAATATTAAAATGCAGTACCAAGTATTGTATGAAGTGTGTTGTTATCAAAAGTATTGGCTTTTTTCTTATTTGGTTACTTGTAAGTTCAAATTTTGTGTAACAAGTGAATGCTTTTCACCAAACCGTTGACATATCTTTAATTTTTAAATTTGTGCTTTTAGAAAACACTTCCTTTTGGAGTATACAAAATAAATAGTCTTAGAAAACCTTCCCTTTAAACATATTAAATATCTAGTAATATCATTGAGATGACAAATCACTTATCGCAATCTGAATTGTTCATAGGAGTTATTCACTTGTAAATGCTATGAACACAGTTTCTAGCAATGAATTGACTTATCGGTCATGTGTTAATCATCCTCCAAAGAATTCATTGATAATAGGGATTCCAGTATGTGACAATTCTTTTGGCTAGTAACCAACTTGAAGTGATTGGTTTTAGTGGTTGGATTCACTAGTATGGAATGATGACAACTCTTGCATTGAAGTGTTTCATGCATTAAATACTCTTACTCAAGTAGTAATACTCTTAGTAAACCAGTGTCCATTCATAGATGGGTGCTATATATGATATATGTGTTATGGAAATTACTTCTATTTGTAGGTATATCAATGTGTATTTTAATTTTAAGACGTTTTGTCAAACCTTAATTGTAGTGGTCTTCTATTAAAAAACACAGATTTTTTCTGGATTATCCTTTGAATACTAGAACTTCCTAAGGTGCATTTACAATTGAATTGTCAGAAATTTGTTTTCTAGAACTTCTTACCCAGTTTCTGTACAAACTCCAATTCTCAATCAAACATGGCACTCTACATCTTAGACATGGCACTCTACATCGAGGTACAATAAGATGAATAGATTGGGAATTTGGATGTCTATTTCCAACGTGCTGGTAATTTAACAAGTCAAACTACTTATTCCTACTGAAATTTAATTGAAATATTTGAAAATATTGGCTGGACATATGAATATCAATATTGCAGTTAATGTATCTTGTTTTCTATGCAGTCACTAAGGGAGAGCACATATATGGTGGAAAATTTGCAGGTCAGTTAGCACATTCGGAAATCAAAGGTAATTTCTTGATTTTATCAATCTTTTTTCTTCTCTTTCTTTCATTATGAGATATGATTATTGAAACAAGTGTTTGAACATGGAATTTTATGCTTTAAATGTGATATTATACGCCAATTGATAATAATGGGATTCTAAAGATTATGGATTTTTTCATGACAAGATATTTTTGTAGTGAACAAAATGGAAACTTGACCAATAGAGTAACCACATTGTAATATAGGTAAGTGAAATGTGACCTATTTTATGATCGCGGTCAATTTTTTCTATATTATAAATTTTTCTTGTTTACAATGCAAAATATAGATGGAACTTCTTTAGGGTGTTGATTTTGCATTCTAATGTTATGTGTATCCCCCTGGAGCTTCCATTTCTAGATTCTATTTCTTTGCACTAGAAACAATGAACTCACTGCCATCGAGTATTCCTCTAACAGGGAAGGTTTTGCATTCATATTTAAATCGATGTTCTTCATTGTCCTTAGGCATTTATACTCATTTCCAACATCTGCACAATGACTATAGATAATAGTCCTATGCCCTGTCATGATTGTAGTTTGTTAAGTATATCCGATTCTATTCCTAAATCAACCCTAGTTTTCTAAAGAAAAAATATAAAAAGACGGCCTCATCCTATACTCTATGGCCCCATGAATATGCTTATATCCAATGTTGTTGGGGATCATGTAGATATCCCAGTGCAAGCACTGTAACATCACCTTGGGAAGCGAATAATTATTATGAATTGGCATCAAAATTTATCCTAACCATTTGTCCTTGTGGATATTCATTAGCTTGATGGAAGAAGGAAATTTTCTCATCCCACGGTGGATACGATCCATGTGAAGCACCAACTATTGGGTTGATCATCATCTTTTGATTGTCCTTATTTCTCCACTTATACATGGCTCTAGGATTATCATGCTTATCTACCATATCATTGGCATCCACACTAAGATAATTGTTGTTGATAGGTCTCATATAGTGATACACTTACGATTTCTAGGGAATACTAATTTTTGCAATCCCATTAAGCCAATTTCTTGAGTTTTGTTCAAAATTCCTAGAAAATGTTTATGGATTTCATAACCTGCTTGATCATATATTGTGAACTTATACAATCTATAATCCTTTTTTGACTATTAGATACTCAAAGTTGTGTGTTGATCCTTTTTACCATTATAGCGAACTTTGTAAGTTAGGTTCCCAAATTCGTAAAGGGTGCTAGCTCAATGGAAGAGAGCATGCCTTACAAAGAGGAGGATGGTGGTTCAATTCCCCCATGCCCTAATGATATTATAACATCGGTTTAAAAAACTAAATTAGTAAGAAAAATATAAGAGATAGGTGACCAAACGAAATGATCAAAATTCGTATATAAATTTACTAAAAACGACTAAGTTAGTGACCAAAAAATGAGAGATGCGAAACTAGGCATTAAAAAGGATGCAACACATGGTGCTAATGATGAAGCCAAACATGGCGTTGATATGGTAGAAAAATAATACGTTACTTTGGATGCAAAACATGGCTCTACATAGGAAGAAAAATATGGCGCAACAATAGAAGAAATATTTGACGTCATTTTGGTAGCAAAACAAGATGCAAAAAAGGAAGCAAAAAATGGTGTAAATTTGGAAGCGAAAATTGGCACATATTTGGAAGTAAAACATGGTGCAAAATGGGATGTTAAAGTGGTAGAAAAAATGGATGCTAATTTAGATGCTAGCATGGTGCTATTAAGGATGCAAATATGGCGCTAAAGGGGATGTCATTTAAGAAGAAAAGACAGACACTTGGCTAGGAAGCAAAATATGACATTATTTAGGAAGCAAACCTAGATGTTGTTTAGGAAGCAAAGTTGGACTCTATTCTGGAAGCAAAAAAATGGTCGCTATTTTGGACGCCATAGAGAATGCTATCTAGGAAGCAAAAATAGACATTTTTTAGACGCTTTAATTTTTGTCCATTTAGCGTCTAGTTTAACCACTCAATGTAAAAAAAATACACTAAAAAGGGACGCTAAGTAGGACACTGATTCCATGATTTTTTGTAGTGAAGGAAAATTCCAAGCCCTATAGCAACAATAACTAGTCTGATACATTCCCCATACTTCAAAATTTTGACACAGGTAACAAGAAGTTATAAATTGCATTTTCATACTTTGGGGAATCAACATGTTCCAAAATAGAAAGCAAATGCATGCTCCTGATATTCAAACATAGGCAACCGTACACGTTCCAGATATAAATGCAGGAAACATAGTAGTAACAGTCAATAGACCACATATACGTATGTAAACCGATGTATCTGGAATTCACTAGCATGCAATCCTTAAAATTTTTAATCCAATAGAGCAACCATAGTGTCGAAGGCATTTCACAGACCCTTAGAATAGAGTATGAGCACACACTGGATCGTAACCAAATTTTTATCATTGCACTAAATCTGGCATTTATCATCAATATAAAAGCATGGAAAAACACATTCACACATCTGCGGATATACTCCGATATTGGTAAAATGTAGAAACATCAAACTAGAAATGGAACCTGTTTGTAGGATGATCCATAATGAAGAGGGAACAACCACGTTCCACCCAACCATAGATTAGGCACAGAGGTTCGCTCTGTCCTTAATTACCCCTGAGCTAATTATGCATTCCAAGAGTGGTGATAATCAAACTCAGTCCAATTCCCTAGTGAGGAATCTCTTGTCTTACATAGACAGTGTTTTCTTCAGCTTGTCCAACACAGAGTGCTAAGCCATCCTGACCCCTTTCTTCTAGCGTCCTTCCCCTTTTATAGTTTTCTTTGTCTAGGTCTTTTGCAGCCAACAAAATATCTATTCCACCACATTATCTTTTCCCTAGGGTGGGTCTAACACCATACCGACCTTCCCACACCTGGTGCAACTGCCTTATAATGACCCTTCATGTCCCCCACTCTCGCATGCATAATTTATCATTCAACGTGGTTGTCCTTTTCATTCAGGTCTTTATTCCAAGCATAAAGTTTTAGTTACATTTGTCCTCCAAGGACCCATTGGAGGTTTCATGAACTATCCAAACAAATAAAATAGTAAAATAATTATTACATAAAATGTTTGTGTATTGGGGGATATTACAGGGGAAACCTCTAAAAGGAATAAAACCCTAGTAAGAATAATCTTCCTTAATATGAGATGATTGAGTTTTACATGAGAGGATATAAGGGGCATACTTTTACATCAATTTTTCTATATGGCACACATACCAAGAGAAGCATATTGAAGAAACCATTGAGATGACTATAATATGACTATCAAAGACTGATCAAACCCTAACCTTTTGTAATCAAATATTATTGATCAGAATTGAATCTGCCATTGACTAAGATTAACCTTTCTGAGGTTGTCATTGATTGTTCCGAAATTGTAACTAACAGTTCAAAACATAGAAGTGGTTAGGTTGACTATGTTATGGTCCATATTAGGGCTTGATGCCTTCGAGTGAATGAATATAGGATTGTATAGAGCTTTCAGATGACACAATTTCATGTTACAACCCCTAGTCAAGGCTATCAAACTTGGAGGAATGCCCTAATAGGTTGTCGTTAGGGAAAGAACATGCACTAGCATCCATGGAACAAGGTTCAAGTGAATGAATAAGACCCTTAGTAGGGTTCTAATTCCCTTCAAAAAATGATCAGACCTCACTTCAAAACAAGGAAACCCTGGAATGGCTATCACAAGCTTAACATACAACAAAACAAGAAATCCTTGCAACTACCTTCACCAGTTGAACAAGCATTATAACAAAACAAGAAATCATTACTGCTTCCTTCACCAATTCACATGAAGATAGAAAAAGAGAATATACCAACAAGTAATCCCATGATATTGACTTAGGATAGCCTTAGGATAACTTATACTTCCATTAAGGAATTATGGATGGGATCTTCCTTGTGAGGTCCAAGAACCAAACTCATGGATGAGAATAGCAATGGCTCAATAAATTGCACTATGTACTCAACACATTATTGGGCTTAAAACTATGTGCTCAACACAAGATCTCACTTTTTTAGAGGCAATCAATATAGTGACTATAAATTCCAAGAAACATTCACTTTAATTATAACAACTTACAATGATGGAAATAGTAAATGACTCTAGGTTCTAAATTAGTTTCAACCATTCACTAACAAATGTGAAAATCATCAACTAACAATGTCATTTACTTGTATACTTATTTATGCTAATCACCATGAATTATTTAACAAGAAGTAATTCCTCCAATATAAGCAATAAATTGACCAATATCCCTAATTCCAACTCCTATTATGATCCTCTCAATCATAAGTATTTCTTGTTAATTTATTGTAACTTCGGAAGATATTCCAATATGTATTGTATTCCTCCTTTGGGAGATGAGCTTGGTCTTGTTAGTGTCATTAAAATAAGCAATGTAAACCTCTAAATGTAAATCGGGTCAATAGCACCCAAGTGTCAATATAATAAATGTTATTTTGTGGTGTTAAGTTGTCAAGTGGTCCCAGTCAGTTAGAGAAGTCGGCCCTACTAGGTTTGTAGTCAAGTCAACTAAAGAATATAAATAGGAAGGTGCCCCTCTCCATTTGGACACACTCACTCAAGCTTTCTTAGCAAGAGAGAGAAGGATTAGTGCGCCAGAAAGAAGGGAGCAGTTGTTGTCTGGGTTTTACACTGCATTGGTTGAGTTCTATACAGAGGAATTTTTGCAGGGTTTTCTCCCTTGTGGTTTCCCCAAAAAAAATCTATGTGTTCTTGTGTTCTTATGCTTTTGTGCATGTTGTTATTTCAGTGATCTTCTAGTGGTTAATTTTTTTAAGATATAATCTAAGCAATTTTAAAGAAAATCAACATGGTATCAGAGCCACCCTGAAAGGAGACACTACACAACTAGGGTTTGTTTTTCTTAACAAATCCATAGACATATCAACTAGAAAAGAGGGCTCCTCCAACTCACCTCTGAAGGCGCATCTTTCTATGGTGACAAAACTGAATTCCAAGAATTTTCAATTTTGGACCTGTTACTACTGTCGGGACAAACTAGGTTTTTCGTTTTCCCAAGGTTTCATCATCAATCTCAGAAAAAGGAAGATACAGTATACCTCGCCTCAGGAGGGCACATCTTTTCCACCACTCAGCTCCACCTGTGATCCTAACTACAAAATTAGGGTTTCTATTCCAAACCCTAGGACCTTAGGAAGAAGGTGAGTCAGGAACCGCTTTCTACAAGTAAGTATCTTTCCATCTCTTTCCATTTTAGGTTCTCAGTTTTCTAAATATGACAAAGAATACCAATCTAGATGAAAAGATTGAAGGGGCTGAAAACTTTAGAGCATGGAAGTACATGATCATGTTCATCCTCCAAGAGAATTATCTAGACAAATTTGTGAAAGAGGAAGTGAAAGAACCATAAGAAGTTGAAGCTAAAACCAAGCATAAGAAGGATATGATCATAGCTAAAAGAATCATAGCTGATTCAATCAAAGATAATCTGATTCCTCAAGTATCATCCATGGTGACTCCAAAAGAAATGTTTGATGCCCTATCAGGGCTATTTGAAGGAATAAACATTAATAGGAAGATGACCCTGAGCAATTAGCTCAAAAGTGTAAGAGCTCAGAAATCAGAGACTATGCAATATTACTTTACAAGAGTAGCTCAAATAAAGGATCAATTAGAATCAATCCTCCTAAGACTCGAGGGTTTAAAAGACCCAAGAGATATTTCTCAAGATTTGAATGCTTCACTTGCCACAAGTTAGGACACATTGCAATTAACTGTCCCATGAAAGTAGAAAGACTCAAGAAGATGAGAAGGTTTCAAGCACATGTTGTTGAAGACAATGATCGAGAAGAAGAAGAGGAAGCAAATAAGGATGAAGACTCTAGTGAAGAATATGTTTTGATCTCTGCCCTAACTAGATCAGTCTCGCTAGGAAATTATACTTGGCCTATTGATAGTGGTGCCTCGAAGCACATGATTTGTTTCAAGGAGTCACTCTCATGCCTTGAACAAAAGGAATCTCCACACAAAGTAATGCTTGAAGATGATTCCCAATATCCCATTAAAGGGTTAGGAGAAGCATCCTATAAATTGGATTCCGGAAAGCCTATGAAAATGAAGGATGTCCTATATTTCCCAGGACTAAAGAAGAATATTCTGTCCATTTTAGCTTTATACAAGAAAGGCTTCAGAGTTGCCTTTGTAGATGGAAAATTACTCATGTGACCCAAGTAAAAACTATCAATGATGCAATAGAGATTGGATTTGAAGAAGGATGTCTCTACAAATTGAAGGGACATACAGATTCTGCATTAGCAACCAGTACCACCAATCCATGTGAGCTATGGCATAGAATGCTTGCTCATGGTCACTACAAAGCCCTTCCAATTGTAACCAAGATGGTAACTGGTTTACTAGAAATTCAGATAGAATATGAAGGAGTGTGCAAGGGATATGCACAAGGTAAAAATACTAAGAATCCCTTTCCGAAAAGAAATAGTAAGGAAAAAGGGATCCTAGATATTATTCACTCAGATATCTATGGGCGAATGCAAACCACTTCATTTAGTGGTTACTATTACTATGCCTCCTTCATTGATGAATAATTCATTAAGTGGTTAGCATTTTGTTGCTGCTAGATATACTAATGATTAAGTTTTGTCAAGTAGGTAAGAATTATTGTATGAGATCGGGGCTTACTTAGCGTTCTACTAACTCAATTGTACTGCTGGTTCCTTACAGGTTTAGCAGGTAAGCATAAGATCCAGTAGGTGTTTTTTTAAAATTACGTCGAGAAACTAATTCCATAGGATGATTAAAGATGTTAGTTTAGAAAAGGTTTAAATATGTTGCTTGTCTTCAAGGAGGTAATGTCAATTATTTTTCCGTTGTTATAAAACCAAAGATAAAAGTATAATAAGCTACGTCAGCATAGTTGTAAAATGCTTCCTAGTTACTATGCCGACGAAACAATCAAATTATTGTTTGTTTTGAGTTCAAAAACACGAAAATACTTTTATAGAAAGCAAACTTGTTCTGGATTTTAGCTAAGATGCAAATATGGTACTCCGTCTTTTGCTTAGTTGGAGCATACATTGGATTCTAGTTTTTTATCATCAATAAAATGAATTTTAAATAAGAACTGCTTAGTAGTTCCTAAACCATCATCCTAGCCTACTTTTGCTAAATAAGAGTTACTCTAAGCTCCTACGACATAACATCCAAAGGTGTAAATCATTTTACCTTAACCTAGGTCTCTCATTAACTAAGGATGTTCTCTTATTTACTTTTGTATGCATCTTCCATTTACAACTGGAATGCAATTTTAGCTATGACTAAGACTTTATGCAAGCTGATCACTGATCTTTATATTATCTTTATACAAGTCCTAGAAAATGAATTAAAAGGAAATTAATTAGACTTGGAATAGTCTATACTACTTCGTATTATAAGTTATGGTTTAAAACCTATGCTTTGCTAATCTCCATGGCATAATATATAACCTTAACAATAATAACACAAAGTATGGTTTAAATGATTTAAAGCTTGATTGGAGAAAAGTATTACTGTTGCAACACTAACTATGGAACTCAACCCACGCTTGAAGAAATATTTAGAAGGGCATGTGGAATGATTACATCCACTCAATGGTTGACTTAAAATTTCGAAACCCTATTCATTGTTATTGCAGACCGAGGGTTTCTCCTTCTTGTTGGCTGAGCTGAGAGCTTGCGGCCATGGAAGACTTGTAACCTCCTTCAAACATTTGGCATTTCACCTTCAACTTCTATGCTGTGACTATTGGGAGAAGTCTTTAATGGTTTTGGTCTTTCTAAGTGTTGAATAGTTACACCGAGAGTGGGTATTGGATTTTATTTGTGGCTCAAAGGTTATGCTTGCCTTTAACCTGCAACTGAACACTCATAGCTTCTGCCTTCATCTAGTTGAGTCGATTTTCTTGATTTTTCCTTCACAGAGGTTACTTCAAGGCTTCTTGCCTTTTGGCATGGTGCCAATACGACCTGGTGTGGCTATCTCTCCTCAGCTTCAACTCCAAATTACAGCAGGTAAAGATTTACCCTTAATTTGGTTTTAGATTAGTTTTCTCATAAGGGTTTTTACAAATTTTAAGAAACGAAGGATTTATAACGATTCAGTTCGAAATTTGCAGGTCCTTGCTCCTGGTTCTAGCTCTGTAGGTGAAAGCGAGCTCACCCTTCAGTTTTACATGTGCATACAAAATGGTAACCCCCGGTTCCAATGAGGGTTTCTTCCTGCATGATGTTGTGGTTGTTGGAAGTTGGTTCTTGTAGTTGAAAAGACATGGCCTCGGTTATCTATTAGCTTAAGTTTCAAAGCTTGTTTGTTAAATGTAGAAGTTTAGAAACCCTGAGAGGGTACTTTGTACAGAGGTGAAGAAGGATCTGGTAGCCGTGATGGAAATTTGTTTTTATCTTGTTTTTTTCTGCCTTACGACCTGAACAATGTAATTTCTTTCATTTTAAAATGATAGAGCTCAGCTCTAAACTCGTTGAGGCTGTCGACCTCGGTCTAGTTTATTTTTGTTTTTATAATAGATTCTAAACGGTGAGAAAAGACTGTGAATCATCCAGGATTTGTAAATGATTTAAGGTTTTTACCTGTTAGTAAAGAATGGTTACTATTTGATTTATATAATTTGCACAGTTCAGTTTGGTTAACGATTATGAGCCTTGACCTTTAGTTCTAAAGGATGTAAGCCATATCTTCTTAATTGATTCTATTTTTAATAAGTTGTTTATGTAATATTTTAAATTATTACCCTATATTTATAAAGATTTCCAGTGCACAATTTATGGGAAAATTTACTGTATTTAAGAGTAATATTTTACTCTGTTTTTGGTTCAAAAAGGTTAATTATTAAGTGTACCCTACAGTTCGGGAATTAATAATTTTTTACAAGGAAACATTTAGAGCTTTGTTTTATTACTTTCTTTTAATAAATTTACTGTTGTTTAAATTTTTAAAAACGAAGTTTTTAGGGTAAATTCTGCATAATTTGAGAATAGGTTATGTTTATATTTCAATGACTTTTGTGGTTCTATTTAGGTTATAGTAGAATCCTTCTATATTAGAACAGAGACACATAGTGTCTGGAAATCAAATGTTATAAAAAAATGTTTTGAAAATTATCTTTACCTGGTTCCTAGATGATAGCCTGTTTACTATACCTATGTTTATTTATTAAACTTGTAAGTTCTATGTTTTATAAAGAATACTAATATTAGAATAGTTCTATAAGTAATATGATTACTAAATGTTTTTACATACCTATCTTTTAGTTTTTATATGAAGTAAATACATTAATGCAGACATTATTTACTACTTCTTTGCATAATAAATCATAAACAAATTAGAGCATAATGTAATTACATTTTTCATTTAAAGTAAAAAGAATAATCATATTTACCTAAACACCCAACTGTACTAGAGTACTTCCTGAGCCAGGCGTGGAAAAATACAGTATGGAATTCTAATTCTATCTATTTCTCATTTTGCATCTTTATTACTATTGCTAACACAATCTGCAAATTACCAAGTCTATCGTTACACAGTTACTCCTTTCTTCCTAAACCCTAATTAAATACTAACATGCCTTTATTTAAAAACTAGTAAACATTATACTGAAGACGGTAAGTAAATATAATAACATGAAGACAAATAGAACTTGTCAATGATAAGGCGACAACAACTTAAGGAGGTTGTTCCTCCCAACCAACTCCTGGAGAACGCTCAAACAGCACTTCCTCAAGACCCCTGAGCCTGTTCCTGGTCCTCCTGGTAGAGTACTAGGTGGAGAATATAACCTTAATACGTTCTGTCACCTGACTGGTCTAATTACCTCAGTAATTCAAATCTGCTCACAACAGTCAGAACTTCATCCTAATAGCTGCGGTAAGTTCAGTCTTAGCATTTAACCCCTCAAAATCACCTCAGTAATCCCCTCCATTGAATTTCTCTTGAGTAAACTCATTCACCCTGAATGATCACCTCCTAAAATGAGCAGCCTTAGCTGTCTTCAATGGGAAATTTTATAGATATGCCTAGGTATTCTGGATCAGTTTTCATTTAATGAGCCACCTGCTCCAATTCCACTTTCTTGGGGAATCATGACCAAACATATAGGGAAGTTTCCACCTGCAACAGTTGGAAGTAGTTTGAGGATGATGCCACTTGTCTGTGTACTTTCCACCCAGTATCCTCCACCAAGTGACTAGTAAACACTCTTTTAACAGCTTCCCTAAGCTGTTGTCTCATCATTTATTTATTTATAAATAAAATATTATGAATTACATTAATTATTCTTGACCCCACTTGGTCATCAATTACAAACTTAGCATAAAATATAACACAATGTTCCTTAAATAACATTAAATTGTTTTTTTGTAAATTGGGCCATGTGACATAGACACCCCCTTAAATTATAACATCGTCCTCGATGTTATTTATTCCTCGTCCTCAGATTTCCCCTGAAATAGAATTGGATATGCATCCCGCATATGACTTTCCAATTCCCAGGTGGCTTCCTCTAGACTAAGGTGCTTCCATTGCACCTTCACCTGACCAATGGTGCGGTTCCGAAGTGAGATCTCCCTCTGCTTGAGGATACAATCCGGTTCCACCATAAAATCTCCTTCGGGCTCCACCTGCACATCATTCCAATTAATAACATGAGTAGTATCATGTACATATTTTTTAATATAGAAATGTGAAAAACATTATGAACTCTTAAATTCGGTGGTAGAGCTAACTGATATGCTACCTGTCTGATCCTGGATAGTATTTCAAAAAGACCACAATATCGAGGTGCTAGCTTGGTACAGCTACCCAGCCTCGGAGAACTCTTTTTGGGTCTCACCTTAATGAAAACATGTTCGCCTACCTGGAACTCCTTTGGAGTTCGTTTAAGGTCTGCTTGAATTTTCTGTCGATCTTGCACAATTTTCAAATTACCTTGTACCTGTTTTACAATTAATTCCATTTCTTTCAATAATTCAGGTCATAATACTAACCTGTCCATTGGATTACTCCAAGAGATGGGAGTATTGCATTTCCTTCCGTACAGAATTTTGAAAGGACTATACCTAGCTAAAGCTTGATAATGATTATTGTAAGCAAATTCTACCAAGTGTAAATAATCTTTCCATTTACCTGGATGCTCCTTTATGTACATTCTGAGTAGATCCTCCAATACCTGATTTACTGTTTCAGTATGTCCATCAGTTTGAGGATGGAAAGAGGTACTAAATTTTAACGTAGTATTTAATCCTTTAAATAAATATCTCCAAAAATTACTTGTAAATTTAGGGTCTCGGTCTAAAATTATCACCTTCAGTATTCGATGCAATTGAAAACTTTGTTTTAAGAAAATATCAACAATATTTGAAACTCTATAAGTATTTTTTACAGGTATAAAATGGGCTGCTTTACTCAATTTGTCAACCACTACCATTATTGAGTCATTTAAGTTCTGATTTTTAGGTAATCCAGTAAAAAAATTAAGACTAATTATCTCCCATTTCCAACTAGGGATAGGCAATGGTTGAAGTATCCCAGCTGGATGCTAATGTTCAATTTTTATTTGCTGGCATTCAAAGCATCTAGCAATATATTCTGCCAGTTCATTTTTCATGTTTGGCCAGAAATAATCTTTTCTTAGCATGGTTATAGTTTTCTGATAACCTGGATGCCTTGAATAAGGAGTTTTATGAATTTCATTTAAAATTAATAGCTTAATCTTAGGTACATTAGGTACGTATAATCTGTCTTTATACAATCATTATCATTTTTCGTTCAAGCTGTACCCTATACTTAGAATTTCTATTAAATTCTCTTTTACTTTTGCTTGTAATTTTTGGTAATTTTCATCTTGTTCTATTCCAGCTTCAAGTTGTTCTTCCAAGTCTGTCGTATAAGTGTTCATAGCTGCTGTAAAATTCAGCTTTGCATTTCTACTTAATGCATCAACAACCTTATTCTCCTTTCCTTTCATGTGTAGAATTTCAAAATCGTATTCACTTAGAAAAGCTAGCCACCTAGCTTGCCTAGCATTCAAGTTAGGTTGATGTAACAGTTATTTCAATCCTTTATTATCCGTCATTAAGATAAATTTCCTTCCAATTAAATGATGACACGACATATTTAAGGCATGTATGACAACAGCTAATTCGAAGTCATAGGTCGCATAATTTTTTTCATGAATCTTCAGTTTCCTAGACTCATAAGTAATGAAATGTCCTTCCTGAGTCAATACTCCACCTAAACCGTCATTACATGCATCGGTACATACTATAAAATCTTTATTAGGGTCAGCTATTTTTAAAATGGTGCAGTGGTTAATAATTTTTTAACTTTTTAAAACTGTCTTTGCACTTCTGATTCCAATCAAATTTCTTCCCCTTTTTCTGCAAAGAGGTTACCGGATTTGTAATTCTTGAAAACCCTTCGATGAACCTCCGGTAATCCCCATTAATGATCGGACGTCAGTTACCTCTTTTGGGACTGGCCAATCTTCGATTTCCTTTATCTTTTCGGGGTCAACCAAAATTCCTTCTCTAGTCACCACATGACATAGATATTGGATTTTATCTTTAAATAAGTCACATTTACTAAATTTCGTAAAAAGTTGATGCTCTCGTAACTCTTGCAAGACAATTTTTAAGTGTTCACTATGTTCTTCTTCAGATTTTGAGTAAATTAATATGTCGTCAATAAATATGAACACAAATTTATCCGGATATTTGTGCATTACATTATTCATTAGACACATAAAAACAGCTAGAGTGTTAGTAAGCCTGAAAGGCATAACAACAAACTCGCAATGTCCATATCGAGTTCTAAAGGTTGTTTTAAAGATATTTTCATCTTTAATTCAGACCTGGTGATATCTAGACCGTAACTCAATCTTTGAAAACACCATGGCTCAACGTACTTGATCAAATAGATCATCTATGTGACGTAACGGGTATCTGTTCTTGATAGTCATTTTATTTAATTGATGATAATCTATGCATAGTCATAGAGTTTCATCCTTTTTCTTAACAAAGATGACGGCACCCCCCAGGGAGACACACTGGGTCTAATGTAATTCTTATCAATAAGTTCTTTTAACCGTGACTTAAGTTCATTTAGTTCAAGTATATTCATTTGATAAGGGGCTTTTGAGCTGGGCACTACACTGGGTACTAGCTCAATAGTAAAATCTAATTCCCGTTTCAGAGGTAGTCCCAGAATTTCTTCTGGAAATACATTTGAATATTCCTTTAGAATCGGTATATCTTCCAATTTTAATTTTTCTACGTTGTTCATGTTTTCTTCATTGATTACTATTACTGCATAATCCTTACAACCTTTCCTAACAGCTCTCTTAAGTTACAGAGAAAAGATCTGCCTTACAGTTGTTTTCCTAGGCATTCCCTTTACACTTATTAACTTTCCATCGTTATTTATGAAGTAAAGGTTTTAGCGAAGCAATTCAAGACCACCCTATGTTGCTCTAACCAATCCATACCAATTAATATATCAGAGGAACCTAAAGGTAATACATTGAGCTTAACAAAAGTTTCAAACTGATCCATAGTTACTACATAATTCTTTACAAAGCTAATTACCTTTCTCTTTGCACTAGTAGCTAACTTAACTATCCAAGAACTTTCAAACTTTTCAACTGGAAGCTTACACTTTTCTACCAAATTAGGAGAAATATATCTTAAAATAGCTCCTGGAAAAATTTAAATAGATATAGGTATTTGATTTATCTTACCTTACACTTCCACCATGGAAGTTTTATAGTCTACTTACTGATTCTCTAATGCTGCATTGATCCTGGGAATTGTCCTCACTAGATCACCAACAATCATCTCCTCCTATATTGTGTGGATGTTTCTAACAATCTTCTTTCAATTGGGGCAGACTGATGCATAATGCGAACCATTGCATTCCCAACACTTTATGGGTTTCTTTCATTCAAAGTTCTTTTTATAGTTATTGTGGTTGTTAGCAGATTCTTTATTCCTTTGATTATTCTGATTGGTCTATTAATTACTTTTATTCCCTTGGAAATTTTTATTAGGAAATTTTCTGGTGTTATTATTTTTATAAATTCGATTAGGTACAAACTCTTTCTTCTTTTGTTCAAAGTTATTATTCCTTTTGGCCTTCCAGTTGGCCATACTCTCCTTTTTACGATTATGTTCATAACAGAAATTCGCTTTTCTCATTGCTTTTTCTAGAGTTTTCAAACTGTCATACTCAATCCTGTCCTTTATATGATAAGGTAAACAGCTGAGAAACCACTATACCTTAGGTTTCTCATCCACAATGTATGGAACATACCTGAGCAGACTTAGAAATTTACTATTCAGTTCTTTCATATTCATTGTACCCAGTTTTAACTCGTAGAATTCCTTAGCAATTTCCTCATAGTACTGTTCAAATACAAATTTCTTTTTGAAATATTTCTTAAATATGCTCCAATTTATGTTTTTCTCTCAGATACCTTTTACTCTTTTTAAGTCCTGCCACCATATATCAGCTTTTCCCATAAAATTATAAATAGCCATCCTGGCCTTTGGTTGATTAGAATAGTTATAAATTTGGAAGTATTTCTTCATCCCAGATAACCAGGATTCTACTTCTTTCCCCTTCTCAGTTTCTCCATTAAATGTTGGCGGCTTGATCTTCTTGAACTCCCCAGAGATTTCTTCATAAGGTTTATATTTTCTTTTCCTAGTATGGTGGTTATCTTCACTATTGTCACTAGTATAATGAGAGTTTTGTTTATATAAATCACCATATACTTTGGAAGATGAGCTACTTTTGTTTTTAACTTGTTTAGTCTTTTTATACTTATGTTGATCACCTATATCTTCAGACTCAGTTCTTTTACCCTTTCCCTCAGTATGAAATTTTTCTATTAAGATCTGATTTAGCTCCTCTTGAGCTCTCTAAATCCTCTCATTTTCTTTCTTAACTGATTCCATCTCTTATTTGAATTCTTTAACTGTTTGTAGTAGTTCAGAATAATTATTGGTTATATCTTCTTGTATAGGTTCTTTTTGAAGATTATCTCATTCAGTGTAAGGAGATTCCTCATCCGCATATTCTTCCAATCTATCCATACCTGTCATTAACTCAGAAACAAAATTCTCTGTGCATATCATTCAAAGAAAACAACATCAGCATAATTATTTAAATTTATTGTTCCACATAAGCAAGTTGAGCTTCATTAAGGCCTAGTGTTTGAACCTTGTGCTCTGATACCACATGTAATAACCAAAAAATTTGTAAAAATTTAAAAAAATTTAAGTGACATAAAATGTCTCTAAAGTCACAGCTAAGTAACTACTAAAGGTTAGCAGAAAAATGAAACAGTTTATCAAAGAACATGGGAATGCTTATTTAAAAGAACCTGTAAACTAATGGATGTAATCTTAAACACCTATGTCAGTACTATTAATGAATTAACAGCTTTAATTCAATCAGAGTTAGAAAATGACTTGCATTTTGCTGATGCTAAATATACTGATGATTAACTTTTGTCAAATAGGTAAGAGTTCTTGTATGAGATCGGGACTTACTTAGCGTTCTGCTAACTCAATTGGACTGCTGGTTCCTTACAGGTTTAGCAAGTAAGCGTAAGATCCAGTCTGTGTTATTTAAAATTACGTCAAGAAACTACTTCCCTAGCATGATTAAGATGCTAGTTTAGAAAATGTTTAAATATGCTACTTGTCTTCAATGAGGTAATGTCAATTCTTTTTCCGTTGTTATAAATCCAAAGATAAAAGCATAATAAGCTGCATCAGCATAGTTGTAAAATTATTCCTAGTTACTATGCCGATGAAACAATCAAATTACTGGTTTTTTTTAGTTCAAAAACACCAAAATACTTTTATAGAAAGCAAACTTGTTCTGGATTTTAGCTAAGATGCAAATATGGTACTCCGTCTTTTGCTTAGTTGGAGCATACATTGGATTCTAGTTTTTTATCATCAATAAAATGAATTTTAAACAAGAACTACTTAGTAGTTCCTAAACCATCATCCTAGCCTACTTTTTCTAAATAAGAGTTAATCTAAACTCCTACGACTTAACATCCAAAGGTGTAAATCATTTTACCTTAACCTAGGTCTCTCATTAACTAAGGATGTTCTCTTATTTACTTTTATATGCATCTTCCATTTACAACTGGAATGCAATTTTAGCTATGACTAAGACTTTATGCAAGCTGATCAGTGGTCTTTACATTATCTTTATACAAGTCTTAGGAAATGAATTAAAAGGAAATTAATTAGACTTGGAATAGTCTATAGTACTTCATATTATAAGTTATGGTTTAAAACCTATGCTTTTCTAATCTCCATGGAATAATATATAACCTTGGCAATCATAACACAAAGTATGGTTTAAATGATTTAAAGGTTGATTGGAGAAAAGTATTATTGTTGCAGCGCTGACTATGGAACTCAACCCATGCTTGAAGAAATATTTGGAAGGCCACGTGGAATGATTACATCCACTCAAGGGTTGACTTAAAATTTCAAAACCCTATTCATTGTTATTGCAGACCATGTTAAATTTTCATATGCTAAGCTAGATCATTAGTATTTCATTTCGAAATCATAACAAAAGCATATAAACAGGATCACTGAAAGATAGACAAGCACAACCATACAAAAGGAACACAAAGATTTATCCTGGGGAAACCCTAAAGGGAAAAACCCAGCAAAAGCTTCCTCAATATAGATGCCCCAAAAAGATAAAAGGTAAAACCAACAAGGAGATCAAAGCCTGATCCTCCTCCTTCTCCAGCTAGTCTTCTCTTCTCCACTAATGCGCTACACAAGTGAGAGTGTGTGTGTGTTCCAAATGAGGAGCACTACACCTCTATTTATATTCATCCATTCACTTAAGTTAACTCATTTGACATGTAGGCTCGAGTTAAATCATGTAGGCTCGAGTTACACATGTAGGCTCAAGTAACCACACTGGGGTGTTGATGACCCACCTTTACAATTATAAGGGACTACCTCGTGACTCTTATTAGTTCTTCTGATTAGGAGCATCAGGGTACAATGTAATAAAGTGGTTCTCCCGGTAGGACCATCAGGGACCACAAAAATATACATATAGAATATTCTTTGAAGTTACAATATTTCAACACTCCCCCTTAATGAGAAGGGTATTCTACAGCAACATCAACAACAACAAGAGTAGAGATAGGAGACATCATCATTAGCAATAGGGTAACACATCTATAAATCATTGGAAGCTTTTCAACATCATGTGGTCTTCATCTTCAATCTTCAGTCTTCATCATCATCAATTCTTTGACTGCTTCGATCAACAACATCTTCAGCATTTTGATCTTTCAATTAGTAATGACATCTTCATCACTTGGAGCTTTTGATCAGCAACATCTTCAGCACTTTGACTGTTCGATCAGCAACAACATCTTCAGTATTTCGACCTTTCGATCAACAACATCTTCAGCACTTCGACTTTTCGATCAGCAACAACATCTTCAACATTTTGTCCTTTCAATCAGCAACATCTTCAGCACTTTGAATTTTCGATCAGCAACAACATCTTCAGCACCTTGACCTTTCAATCAGCAGCAACATCTTCAGCACTTTGACCTCTCGATCAGCAATATCATCATCAACACTTTGACCTTTCGATCAGCAGCAACATCTTCAGCACTTTGACCTCTCGATCAGCAATATCATCATCAACACTTTGACCTTTCGATCAGCAGCAACATCATCATCATCATATTCTGATCTGTCTATCATAATCATCATCACACTCTGATCTTTTGATCAGAAAAATCATCATCATATTCTGATCTTTCGATTAGAAACATCATCAACATACTCTAATCTTTCGATCAGAAACATCATAATCATAGTGCGTTATCGTCATACTCTGATCTTTAGATCAGTACTTCATCATCATCATACTCTGATCTTTCGATCAGTATGTCATCATTATCATACTCTGATCTTTCGATCAGTACGTCATCATCATACTTTGAACTCTCGATCAGTACGTCATCATCATCATACTCTGATCTTTTGATCAGTACGGCATCTTCATCGTCATCAGCAACAACCTACAAACCACAACTCAAAGACAAAATGTATTTGGATCACTTTTGGACTTACAGTCCAAGGATGATACAATCCCACCACATTCTCGACAACCGAAGTTACCAGATTGATTACGGGAGAATTAGTCCCTATCACTTTAGGACAAAGTCCAAGGATGATGCAATCCTACCACATTCTCGAGGACCAAAGCCACCGGATTGATTACGGGAGAATCAGTCCCTATCACTTTAGTACTATGTCCAAGGACGATGCAATCCTACCACATTCTCGAGGACCGAAGCCACCGGATTGATTACGAGAGAATCAGTCCCTATCACTTTAGGACTGTGTCCAAGGATGATGCAATCCTACCACATTCTCAAGGACCGAAGCCACTGGATTGATTATGGGAGAATCAGTCCCTATCACTTTCGGACTATGTCCAAGGATGATGCAATCCTACCACATTCTCGAGGACCGAAGCCACTGGATTGATTATGGGAGAATCAGTAAATATCACTTTAGGACGATGTCCAAGGATGATGCAATCCTACTGCATTCTCGAGGACCGAGGTCACCGGATCTATTATGGATAGATGTCCTGGGATGATACAATCCCTCTTCATTCTCGAAGACCGAGGTCTCCGGATCACTTTAGGGCAAGTTCCCAAGGATGATACTATCCCATCACGTTTTCAAGGACCGAGGTTACCGGATCTATTATGGATAGATGTCCCAGGATGATACAATCCCTCTTCATTCTCGAAGACCGAGGTCTCCGGATCACTTTAGGGAAAGTGCCCAAGGATGATACAATCCCATCACGTTCTCAAGGACCGAGGTCACTGGATCTATTATGGATAGATGTCCTGGGATGATACAATCCCTCTTCATTCTCGAATACTGAGGTCTCTGGGTCACTTCAGGGAAAGTGCCCAAGGATGATACAATCCCACTGCAATCATCACTACTCCCCCTTTCGAGGAGGGTCCTTTTGAACAACACCAAGCTTGTCTTGAAGGTGTTAAAACTTTACTTGAGATAGAGGCTTTTTCAGTACATCATCATCCAAACCATCATCATCTACATCTTCAATATGTGAATACTGAACTATCACCATCTGTATCTCCAGTATGTGAATACTGAAAGCATCATCATCTATATCTTCAGTATAGAAATACTAAAAGCATCGTCATCTCTATATTCAGTATAGAAATACAGAATCACCATCATCTGCATCTATAGTATGTAAATACTAAAACATCATCATCTGCATCTTATCTCGTATGTAGAAATACCAGATTTCTATGTGTTACGATGGAACACGGGGTTCTCTATCATCACAACTCTGGTTATCACATAGAATCATTGTAGTATCCATCTTCAGGTCAAAGAGACCTGATATCATCTTCTGAAGCCATATGGCTTCACAACTTAGCAAAGCAATCTGCTATGTATTCTGCTTCAGTCATGCTAAGAGAAACACTGGATTGTTTCCTACTAAACCATGAACTCATAGCACATCCCAGACTGTAACATCCACCTGAAGTGCTTTCTATGTCTGAGATACTTCCGGCCCAATCTGCACCTGTGTAGCCATACAATCTATACTCATGGCTACCATCATAGTATAGACCAAAGTCTATAGTCCCTTTCAGATATCTCATCACATGTTTTGCAGCTACTAAGTGAACCCGTCTTGGTTGAACAAGAAATTGACTCAAGGTGTTCACAGCAAAAAAAATGTCTGATCTAGTATTTGTTAAGTACATCAATGACCCAATGATCTATCTATTATGAGTCACATCCACTAACTCTGATGAGTCATCGGCTAACAGCTTCAGGTTGGAATCCATAGGAGTAGCCATGGCTTTGCATTCCAACATATTGAATCTATTCAATATCTCTACCGCATACTTTCCCTGGTTGAGAAATATTCCTTCTGAACTTTTCCATGCTTCCAGACCTAGGAAACAATGCATTAACCCAAGTTCTTTCACCTCAAATTCTTCTGCTAGTATCTTCTTTCTTTCTACAATATGTTTCTCATTCCCTGTCAAGAATAAGTCATCCACATATAGTCTGACAGGTTCATCTTCTACAACCTTGTAGTAAAGGTTAGGATTGACTTTACTCTTGGAAAATCCCATGCTCGTCAAGAAACTATCTATTCTTCCATACCAAGCTCTAGGAGCTTGCTTCAAGCCATAGAGGGCCTTCTTCATCTTGCATATGTGAGTCCATCTGTCTTCAACTTCAAATCCTTATGACTATTGAATGTAAAAAATTTCCCCAATCATACCATTAAGGAAGGCTTGTCTGTACTTCATCATGGAAGCAAATACCATCATGGTTCTGAAGGAAGTGTACCTTGCTTCCTGGAGTAAGTGTCTCTTCAAAATTAATTCCCTCTTTCTTATAGAAACCTCTAGCCACAAGTCTTTTATTTCTTCTATCAGCAACATATTTTATCTTGCAAATCTATTTATAAGATACCACATTCTTGCTTTCTGGTTTGAGTACTATATCCCAAACATCATTCTAGTATTCTTTCATCATAACATCTTCCATGAGTTTGTCTTGTCAGGTCATCAACATATCCTAGTCTTCTGCATTCAACCTTGAAGGTTGGAACCCACTTTACTCTTGGTAAAGTCTCGATCCATCAGAAAGTTGTCCATCATGTCATACCATGTCGAACTCAGATATCTTCTATAGTCACTCCCCCTGAAGTGGAGTATCATCTTCCCTCTTCATTCTGTACAGGTAGTTCTATGCTTGATATATACTTCTAGTAGGTCTGGTCAATACAGTATGTTATGTCATAGTCTATTCTTTCAGAGGCAAATCACGAACCTTGCTTTGTACACTTGTTCTTGTAGATCCATAGATACTAGGTACTTCCCTTTATGTCTCGAAATCATATCGTATACATCATTCCCCATGATCAACGGTTATTATTTGATCATAGCTTCTTTCATAGCATTCTTTTCTTCATCTTGAGTTATCTCTTGTACCCATGGTGGTCTTCATCCTTCAAGGTGGATCTACCACTCTCTGAAGCTCTTTCTTTCGTCATGGTGTCTCTGACCCTGGGAGCTTTAGATTCATGTTTATTGGAGTGAATCTTGAATTGTCATCACTTGTTCTTCGAAACAAGTCTCGTCCTTCTTTTCTTGTAGGAGGTTGTACATGACCTTTCCTACAATTCAAATGCACCAGTTGCATGGTTAGAACTATTTCATAAAATATATGCATAACAAAAAATTATTATGCATCATGCAACTATTTAGTCAATACAACATTCATCCATATCTCACATAAATTTTCTAGATGCCTTCCATTTCTACCATGACATCATTGAGATTGTGCACTAATCCAATATATCAGCAAAGAGGTTTCATTCTAGATAAGTAGCAATGGAGAGATGTATAGCACCATGAGCTACTTACCCATTACATGCATATTAGTAGTATGCTGTCATTAATGCAAACAGTCTATCATGCATAACACATCAACTAAATATAATCAAATTCATAACAAAACAATATCATGCAATGACAATTGAATACTTATCTTTTATTCGTTTCATGGGTAGACTCCTTCTTGATCCTTCTACTTCATCATATTCTTCATTCATGACATCATCATTTCTTATCCAAATGATAAGATGGATAAGAAGTTCTTCAAGAATCGAGTTCTTCACATTCCTTGTCGCTTGAGGGATCTTCTTTGAATGGAGAGAGCTTGATCTTCAATTGCTCCCATCTTCTTCTTCTTAGAGTTAGCTGAAAGTAATCACTTCCTTTTGGCACACATTCCTCAAATGAATGAATCCCATGATCCTGGGAGGCCATTCAAGGTGGCTATCACCACTTCTGCATTCTCCACTTCTTCTTCTACCGCTTCAAGTTGTTCTGCATTCTGGATCTCCACATTCTTCAACTGTTTTCTCAAAGCCATCTTCTGATTTAAGTTCTTATCTTCAAATAGCTTGATCAAGGAATAAAACATCTTCGGTGTCTTTAGGGAAGACACTCTTGGCACAAGTTGATTCATGATTGAATCAACAATGATCTTCTTGGCCTTGATCAAGTTCTTCTTGTGTAAGGCTTTAAGCCTCATCTCCGTATGGAACTGGAACCTCTCTACTCATGTAGGTGTCCAATTCATTTTCTTCAAAGAGATCAAATACTTCCATGATTGGAAGTTGTCAAATTTAACAAGCTTATCATCAAGCTGATGTGATATAACACTTTGAAATGAGAACCTCAAATGCAAATAGCAAAAGATTAGATCTTACCGATTTGAGGTGTCTGTCCTGCTTCCGGAGCTGGCTGATTTAGGGTTTGTCAGAGAAACCCTAATTTTCAAATCTTGGAATCTTTCAGATCTGATTGGATAGAAATATATATCTCTTCAAATGGATCTGTCCAATGTACTGCTTTTCTGAAAATAGTGGAGGGAAGCTCCTGGAATAGGAAGCCCTAGTTTTCTAATTTCTTCTGCAGAAATGTTTGTTACTGTTTCTATGATATCTCCAAAATTACTGCTCCTATGTGTCTGAAATTTTTGACTGAGGTAACCTCGCATGTCCTAGATCCAACAACATATTTTTAATCATAATTTGTTTCACCAATTGGGATTTATGATCCTTTTCCCAATGTGACCTTTTACAGGACTGTTCAGAATAGCGAAGTTGTATGGCCTACCACGTGTCACTGTTTCATATTCTGGTTCTTAAATTAGTACCACAGAAATTAAATTCTATGTTATTTCTGGAACATCTTCCGGAATTCAATTTGGACCTTTGTAGCCCAATCTATAGCAATTTTCCCCAAGTGTCTTTTTTAGGGATGAATTCTGGAAGAGGATGGAACCCTAACTTGGAGGGATCATATCTCCCATAATATAGTGAATTGGAGGCTGAATTTTGGACACAGTGTATATCAAGATTTTATATTCATCCTCTGCAATTTTTTGATCCTGATCCTTTCTCAATCTCAGGATATAGCGAATTTACCAAAACTTAGCAGTTTTAGTATTTAGGGTTTTTCTAGCTCGGGGTCAAACTAGGGTTTGACTTTCCCGGAGTTTCACCCAACCAAATTTCTTGATCCAGGTCTCTAAACTTCGATTTTTATGAGGATAAAAATCCTATGCTGGGCTCACTCAAAAATTCCTCTTCTGTAGAAAGCCCTAATTTTCCACACCAAAACTGAAAATGCTCGGAATCGAATTCCACTTCGACAAAAAGATGCGCCCTTTAATGGAGAGTTAGTCTAGCATTATTTTGCTGATCAATTGTGGATAGAGACCCAAAAAATAAGAATCCATAGATTCTGTAGCTGCACAATGTCTTCTTTCAGGGTGGCTCTGATTCCATGTTAAATTTTCATATGCTAAGCTAGATCATTAGTATTTCATTTCGAATTCATAACAAAAGCATATAAACAGGATCACTGAAAGATAGACAAGCACAACCATACAAAAGGAACATAAATATTTATCTTGGGAAAACCCTAAAGGGAAAAACCCAGCAAAATCTTCTTCAATATAGATGCCCCAAAAAGATAAAAGGTAAAACCAACAAGGAGATCAAAGCCTGATCCTCCTCCTTCTCCAGCTAGTCTTCTCTTCTCCACTAATGCGCTACACAAGTGAGAGTGTGTGTGTGTTCCAAATGAGGAGCACTACACCTCTATTTATATTCATCCATTCACTTAAGTTAACTCATTTGACATGTAGGCTCGAGTTAAATCATGTAGGCTCGAGTTACACATGTAGGCTCAAGTAACCACACTGGGGTGCTGATGACCCACCTTTACAATTAGAGGGGACTACATCGTGACTCTTATTAGTTCTTCTGATTAGGAGCATCGGGGTACAATGTAATACAAGTGGTTCTCCCGGTAGGACCATCGGGTACCACAAAAAGATACATATAGAATATTCTTCAAAGTTACAATATTTCAACAGACCGAGGGTTTCTCCTTCTTGCTGGCTGAGCTAAGAGCTCACGCCCATGGAAGACCTGTAACCTCCTTCAAACATTTGGCATTTCACATTCAACTTCTACACTGTGACAGTTGGGAGAAGTCGTTAATGGTTTTGGTCTTTCTAAGTGTTGAATAGTTACAACGAGAGTGGGTATTGGCTTTTATTTGTGGCTCGAAGGTTGTGCTTGCCTTTAACCTGCAACTGAACACTCATAGCTTCTACCTTCATCTGGTTGAGTCGATTTTCTTGATTTTTCCTTTGCAGAGGTGACTTCAAGGT
This sequence comes from Pseudotsuga menziesii, assembly GCA_001517045.1. Classification (NCBI taxonomy): domain Eukaryota; kingdom Viridiplantae; phylum Streptophyta; class Pinopsida; order Pinales; family Pinaceae; genus Pseudotsuga; species Pseudotsuga menziesii. Next base: position 591,460 of record LPNX010379655.1, read on the forward strand.
TTCTTTCCTTCTAGCACGGTGCCAATACGACATGGTGTGGCTATCTCTCCTCAGCTTCAACTCCAAATTACAGTATGTAAAGATTTACCCTTAATTTGGTTTTAGATTAGTTTTCTCATAAGGGTTTTTACAAATTTTAAGAAACAAAGGATTTATAACAATTCGGTTTGGAACTTGCAGGTCCTTGCTCCTGGTTCCAGCTATGTAGGTGAAAGCGAGCTCACCCTTCATTTTTACATGTGCATACAAAATGGTAAGCCCCGGTTCCAACGAGGGTTTCTTCCTACATGACGTTGTGGTTGTTGGAAGTTGGTTCTTGCAGTTGAAAAGACGCGGCCTCGGTTATCTGTTACCTTAAGTTTCAAAGCTTGTTTGTTAAATGTAAAAGTTTAGAAACCCTTAGAGGGTACTTTGTGTAGAGGTGAAGAAGGCTCTGGTAGCTGCGATCGAAATTGATTTTTATCTTGTTTTTATCTTCCTTATGGCTTGAATAGTGTAATTTCTTTCATTTTAAAATGATAGAGTTCAGCTCTAAACTTGTTGAGGCTGTTGACCTCTGTATTGTTTATTTTCGTTTTTATAATAGATTCCAGAAGGTGAGAAAAGACTATGAATCAGTTAGGATTTGTAAATGATTTAAGGTTTTTACCTATCAGTAAAGAATGGTTACTGTTTGATTTATATAATTTGCATAGTTTAGTTTGGTTAACGAGTCTGAGCCTCGACCTTTAGTTCTAAAGGCTATAAGTCATATCTTCTTAATTGATTCTATTTTTAATAAGTTGTTTATGTAATATTTTAAATTATTACCCTGTAGTTATAAAGATATCCAGTGCACAGTTTATGGGAAAATTTACTATATTTAAGAGTAATATTTTACTCTGTTTTTTGTTCAAAAGGGTTAATTATTAAGTGTACCCTACAGTTCGGGAATGAATAAATTTTACAAGGAAAGATTCAGAGCTCTATTTTATTACTTTCTTTTAATAAATTTACAGCTATTTAATTTTTAAAAAGGAAATTTTTAGGGTAAATTCTGCATAATTTGAGAATAGGTTATGTTTATCTTTCAATGACTTATGTGGTTCTATTTAGGTTATAGTAGAATCCTTCTGTCTTAGAACAGAGAAACATAGTGTCTTGAAATCAAATGTTATAAAAAATGTTTTGAACATTATCTTTACCTGGTTCCTAGATGATAGTCTGTTTACTATACCTATGTTTATTTATTAAACTTGTAAGTTCGGTGTTTTATAAAGAATACTAATATTAGAATAGTTCTATAAGTAATATGATTACTAAATGTTTTTACATACCTATCTTTTAGTTCTTATCTGAAGTAAATACATTTAATGCAGACATTATTTACTACTTCTTTACAGAATAAATCATAAGCAAACTAGAGCATAATGTAATTACATTTTTCATTTAAAATAAAAAGATTCATCATATTTACCTAAATACCTAGCTGTACTAGAGTACTGCCTAAGCCAGGCGTGGAAAAATACAGTATGGAATTCTAATTCTATCTATTGCTCATTTTGCATCTTTATTACTATTTCTAACATAATCTGCAAATTACCAAGTCTATCATTACACAGTTACTCCTTTCTTCCTAAACCCTAATTAAATACTAACATGCCTGTATTTAAAAACTAGTAAACATTATACTGAAGACAGTAAGTAAATATAATCACATGAAGACAAATAGAACCTGTCAATAATAAGGTGACAACAGCTTAAGGAGGCTTCCTCCCAACCAACTCTTGGAGAATGCTCAGACAACGCTTCCTCAGAACCCTCGAGCCTATTCCTGGTCCTCCTAGTAGAGTACTGGGTGGAAAATATAACCTTAAGACCTTCTGTCACCTTACTGGTCCAATTACCTCAGTAATTCAAATATGCTCACAACAGTCAGAACTTCAGCCTAATAGCTACAATAAGTTTAGTCTCAGCAGTTAACCCCTCAAACTCACTTTAGTGATCCCCTCCATTGAATTTCTCTTGAGTAAATTCATTCACCCTGAATGATCACCTCCTAGAATGAGCAGCCCCAACTATATTCAATGGGAAATTTTATAGAGATGCCTAGGTCTTTTGGGTCAGTTTTCAGTTAATGAGCCACCTGCTCCAATTCCACTTTCTTGGAGAATCATGACCACAAATATAGGGAAGTTGCCACCTGCAACATTTGGAAGTAGTTTGAGGATGCTACCAATTGTCAGTGTACTCTCCACCCAATCTCCTCTGCAAAGTGACCAGTAAACACTCTTTTAACAACTTCCCTAAGCTGTTGTCTCGTCATTTATTTATTTATAAATAAAATATTCTGAATTACATTAATTATTCTTGACCCCACTTGGTCATGAATTACAAACTTAGCATAAAATATAACACAATGTTCCTCAAATAACATTAAATTGTTTTTTTACACATTGGGGCATGTGACATCAAGCTGCATGGATATGCTTATTCATATTGGGGCGGAAGTTTCAAAGACAGGAAAAGTACATTCAGATGTTGTTTTAGTTTGGGATCTAGCATGATCTCTTGGTTCAGTAGAAAGAAGAACAGTATTGCACTTAGTATAGCAGAGGCAGAATACATTGTAGCATGCTCAGCTTGCATTGAGGCAGTATGGCTTTGAAAGATGTTGTTAGGATTATTCGATGCAGAAATAGATGTCACTGATACCCTTTGTGATAATAAGAGTGTATCAAGATGATAGATAATTATGTATTTCATGATAAGTCGAAACACATTGAGATCAAATATCATTTCATTTGGGATATGGTTCAGAAGGGAGTTGTAAAGCTCAAGTATGTTCCCACTGAGGAACAAGTAGTAGATGTATTGACTAAGCCTTTGGCTCATGTAAAGTTTGAATACTTTCGAGACAATATTGGTGTATTCCTAAATGACCTCTCTCGAAAGAGGCTGTGACAGTAGATGTTGGATGTAGTGCTGAGTAGGTCATTCTAGGGGAGGGTACATCTGGCTAGGCTTGTTTGGCCTGAGAGGGTTAGTAAGCCAGACTAAATACCTGTCGATCCTAGGGGGATTAGTATGTTTGGCTAGGCTTGTTTGGTCCGAAAGGGTTAGTAAGCCAGAAAAGGCTTGTTTTATCCCCAGGTAGATCCATTTTTCTAACTAGGCGTGTTTGGATCGAAAGAGTTAGTAAGTTAGACAAAATTCCTAGATGGATCTACCAGATAACTCACCGTGATCCTTCTCCAAAGAATATGAAGGGAAAGATGTATCCTCAATATTGCTAAACTGTTAATTGTTGATTACTGTTGAGATGCTTGATGGTTGTTACAATATTGGTATACTGATTGTTGATGATTATTGAGATGCTTGATGGTTACTGCAGTATTACTATAGTGTTATTTGTTGGTGATTTTTTATTGCTGAGAGGCTTGATAATTGGTGCAGTATTTGTATACTGCTAGCTATTTATGATTGATGTCATGCTTGATGATTATTTGATATGATGATGGTTGTCAATAATTATTATGTTGTTGGTTGTTGAAATGTTGTTATTATTGTGATGTCTGTTTGCTTCTTAATTCAGGTCAATAACACCCAAGTGTCAATATAATAAATGTTATTTTGTGGTGTTAAGTTGTCAAGTGGGCCCAGTCAGTTAGAGAAGTCGACCCTTCTAGGTTGGTAGTCAAGTCAACTAAAGAACATAAATAGGGAGGCACTCCTCTCCATTTGGACACACTCACTCAATTTGTCTTAGCAAGAGAGAGAAGGATTAGTGCGCCATAAAGAAGGGAGCAGCTGTTGTCTGGGTTTTACACTGCACTAGTTGAGTTCTATACTGAGGAATTTTTGCGGGGTTTTCTCCCTTGTGGTTTCCCTGAGAAAAAACTCTGTGTTCTTGTGTTCTTATGATTTTGTGCATGTTGTTATTTCAGTGATCTTCTAGTGTCTAATTGTTTTAAGATATCATCGAAGCAATTTTAAAGAAAATCAACATTTCTAACCAATCAAACTGCATTCATTTGAAATCAAAATGAGAAACAAAACCTTCTTAGCATTCAATTATTCATCTATGCATTAGCATTTCATCGCAACTATGAGCAAAAGTAATCCAGATTCAATCTTAGTTTGAGCTACTAGCAATATGAACTTACTTCTTCCTCTTAGCAACCAAGGCATTCAAAGTTATTTTTTTAAGAATATAAGCAAATTCAATCAGTATATCATCCAACTAAAATTGTAACCATAAATTCATCTAATAAAACTTTAACCAATGGATCAATGATCCTATGATACTTTCATCAATCAATTCTAATTAGGATGCTTACTTTGGATGAAATATGAAATGCAAAGTAATTCCATATTATTCCAAATGAGTGAGTGCTATGCAAGAATTTGATATTCCCATAAACAATGAACTAAGGGAAACCAACAGAAATTTCCAAGAGGCTAATTAAATTAGACATCTTGTGAAGTATCAACTCATATCTTCCCCTAAATAAAGAGGAAAATGGCCCAAAGAGGGCTATCTATACAGAGGATATACCTACTTATTTTTTTAGTAGTAAAAGGGTGTATAGAAGCAATGATGGGAAATATTGTATGAATTGTGTGCCTCCTTGGAGGCCAGGATTCATACTACTATATTGTTTTCATACATAATCACAGTTACACCTTGTTAAAAATAGAGTGCAATAGAAACAACATTTTCCAATGTTTAGATGTACAACAAATCTTGATGTATCTCTACTATATTTATTTTAATGTAGTAAGAAACTAGTGATTTTAGCAAGAATTTTAACAACTACATTTTTGTACTTCCAGAGAAAAAAATTGAGTTTTTTTAGCTCCATGAATATTAGTGAACTAAAAAGAATTTCCAATCCCATTCATGCTTTCAAATATGTCATTTAGTGATTATGTATAATTTCACCCAAAATAGGTTCCATGAGCAAAAACCAAGTTGGGAAGGGGATTCCATTTTATCCTACAACATAGGCTCCTACTATGGATTGGCTCTTCCTTGTGAGGTCCAAGCACCAAAATCATGGAAGAGAATATCGGTGCCTTAATAAAATGCACTATGTACTCAACACAATATTGGTCTTTAGATATTAGTTGTGATGATATTTCAACTTTGCATTTACTTTCCTAGTGAATGTATCACTTTTCACTTTCATTTCTTATTTATTAGTTTATTTAATTCATTTCAAATAATTGATGTTCTCTCTTTTGCATGGTGATTTATTTCTCATCTTTCTTTGTTAGTGTAATGACCAGTAATGGAGGATTTCCATTTCTAGTCACCAATTTTTATTTCCAACACCTTTAATTTTGTACCTCTAAACAAGTTAGGAATAATGACATATTTCCTACTAGAACATTCAATTCATGTCAACATTTCCATCAACAGGGACAAATCCCATTGTGAGAATAAGCATGGACATGGTTTGAGAAATAGTCTCTCAATTGATAAACTAGTATGATCTTTACATTGATAACTTGTATCTTTCAAAAATTTGGTAAGCATAAAATAGTTAGCCAATCGTGTCTGATAGTTTTGTACTTATGAGTGGTAAGTAATCACATCCAATGAGCTTATATTTGGTTATATTGGCTATGGCATCTACTATATTGTTGAACTATTTGTGAATTCACTTGAATCAAAAGATTCAAATTACCTCACAAGTTGTCTACCTCTAAGGATGATGTGGGACAACATACAATCTCTATAAAAGGTATATTCCTTACTGAATGTTACAACCAGAATTAAGCTTCCAATGTAGATGATGTCATCTAAGGTGATTTATGATAGAATAACTAAAATATTCAAGGTAGCAAGTACCTTTGTTTTATTATTATTTAGTGCAAGTGATCCAATTTTCTACCTTTGTTATATTATTGTTTTAATGCATGTTCTCCATGCATATATGAGCATCTTAAGTCTTCTTATGTTGAATATGATACCCTCAATTCCAACAAAGGACATTTTTTAAAATAGTTTATCCATTTAAGAAGAGGTTATGCATAGGAAAAATGTACTTAGAGAGAATTATCCCTATATGATCAAAACTATTCAACATATCTTTTTTATATTCCTTAATATTTTTCCTTGATGAGAACCCTAGTCCTAGAGATCCCAAATTCAAATGTATCATTTTTTATAGTCAAGGAGATTATATTTGTCCTTTACATAGTTTTCTGCCATAAATTACCTCAGAAGATTTATAGTCTTTTTTAATTTTATGTCTTTAACCATAACATTCTTAGTATGCATTAGTTTCTATGTAAACAAGTCATTTTGTGTCCATGCTCATGATTTGTAATAATGTTATATTTATAAAAGGACCAATTTTATTAATAAGGGTCTCATGATTCTTATTACTGATCACTTAAGTATTAAGTTAGGGTTTTTACAACTCCATTAGCATACATAAGGATTTCCTACTCTCATATTTATATCATATCGATTTATCAATACAATCAATTAGTCTTAGATGTTTATTGGAGAAGACTTCATATTTTACTCAAATAAGTGAGGTGCAATCCAATCCTTGGTATGTATGGAACCCCATTGATTATTTGATTTTTTTTTCAGTGGCGTTCATATTCTATTTATCTTGCAATGTTAGATCTATTTTTTTATAGGATTGTTGCAAGTTTGTATCAGATCTTTAATAGATTTTTTTATCTTGTTGTGTACTCTCTTTTCTTCCTCCACATTTTTTTGAAAATATTAAGGACTAGATCCCAATTTTATGTGACTAAGGAAGAGATAAATTATTGTTTCATGCAGTTTACAAAAGAGATAAGTTTGTGAAGCAAAGGACCTATACAACTCATTTTTTCATTCTACAACCCAATATTTCAAGGGGAAGAAGAAGATAAAAACCATTAGGGAATAAAGGGTAATACTTGTGTGAGCTCTACATCAGCATGAAACCCTTACAGACCCACTTTCAACACTTAGATGAATATAACACAATATAACTTTAGCAATGGAGTGTAAGTGCATACTTCATTAAGAAAGTTCAAGTAAACATTCAAGGTGCAACAAATTCATGACCAAGATTATAACTTAAATGTGGTCCTACGACATTTATATGGGGCAATTCATTCTTAGGATGATATATGGGTTGATAAACACCCTAGAGGGGACTTTATTGAGTTATTAAATGATATCAACCCTAGTTTAAGGGTCATGTATGTAATACTAAAAAATATTATTCCTAGAGACCTTTGCTGAAGAACTACACAATGAATCCAATACACATTACCAATTTCCTCCACCATTAGAAACTAAAGAACCCATGATATCTTCTGCTACAAGGATTGGGTTGTGCAAGCTTGATACATTCAATTTTTATGCTTGTATTAAAAAATTAAGGGAAATTTTCAGTCAAAACTTTTGGGTACATTGAAAATTATTGATAAAAAATAGGCCAAGTATTTGGGCCTTCTTGAGGCCACAACTATTCCCCAAGTCCACTAGCATGGGGCCCCTCCTTTAAAAAAATTCAAGTCAAATCTTTTGATTTTCTTTATCCATTGACCATATTCTCTTGGTTTCAAGCATTGATAATTTTCTATTTAAATGGGTTATTCTTGCTCAATTTCATGTTGTTTTATTCTACCCCATGTTATAGTCATGATAGAGTGTGATGTCAACCTTATTAAACTCATTTTCATCATAGAGTGGATCTTATTACACACATCATGTTTGCATGTGTCACAGTGTGCCTCTTGTTTTTTTCACTAACCCTAACCTATGAAATTGTCATATACCTTCAGCTGGATTTATTTTAACATTTGCAAGCACAATCTATCTCTAAATTGTTTCTTAGAGAGAATCAATGCTTTTGTCAAGTGCTCAATACCATGTGCTCCAAATGTCAATTGACAATTTTTGCAGGATAAAATATATTAATTGATGATGAATAGTGAAATTTTAGCTTGAACCTTGAAAGCATGTAAAACAAAGATGTGAGAATACTTGAAAGAACTAGATTCAAGTAAAGTAGTGAAAATAATAAAGCTTAGACTTGTATTTAAAAACTCTTTGGTGAATAGTTTTGAGCATTGGCCAAAGTGAATTTTTGACACCCAAAGTAAGTCAACTATAGGTTTTGTGGGATTACAAGTCCAACACAATTGAAAAAATACAAACTTGAGGTCCATAAGTATAAGAATCTACATTCATTATTTCTTGTTAATCTTAGTCATCAGACCTTGTTTCTTATAAAAGTTATTGAAATGATCTCAAGTGAGCTTGTATGATCACTCATCAAAATTTCCCACCTCTCCTCTCTGCCTTGCCAAAATATAACATATCAATTAGATATCATGTATGGGGTAATAAATTCAATGCAATTCTAAAAAACAAACATCATTGAAATAATAGATAAGTTCACTTCTAAATAGATTATCCATTACAAATTTAGAAATCGGCTTCTCCACTTTTCGACAATCAAGAATGCAATCTTCCAAGTGCAATATCTTGAGTGAGTCAGGTAAATATCAAGCGCTTTTCCCAGTAAATTTGGGCATCCAATATGCTGAACTTTCAACTCATGTTGGTCAAATATTCTACACCAAGTATGTCGTATCTTTGATGATTAGTTAACTGGATTGATAAAAAATAGTACAGGTTTTTCGTTGTTTGTTTGTCAAGAAATCAACAGATTTTTTTTCTATGGGCTATCTGACGTCATTACTACAACGTTTAATTTTTTATCTTTGTCGGATTTTAAACGCATTGTTGTCAAAATTCAGACAAATGATATGTCGGATTTTGGTTCAAATATACTAGTCTAAGTCAAAGAGGCGCCAAGGAAGTTTTTTGGATATGCTTATCCCATGAAATGGGGGATTTCCTTAAAAAAGGAGATCAAGTGAACTTAGGGAAAATAATTGTTCAATATTATTGGAGGGTACATTCATGAAGTAGTGGAGTGATTTGGACCACTAACTACCTAATGCATGGTTTTGGGATGATCCATGGTATTTGTCGATGGTAGGTTTTGGAGCCAAGTATTGGAGGCAAGGGAAAGATTAAAAGGAGAGGCATAGCACAACAATGTAGATTAGATTATTATTAATTTTATTACTATTGAGTTTCTTAGGATTCTCATTGCTTGGGTGATGCTCCCCTTTCAAACCAAGAGCGTGATGGGCCCCTCAATTCTACCATAAACAATTGAAGTGTTTATCATTTGTGTTAGTGAGTGAGGAGTTTGACATGTATTCCATCTCATTGTAGATTATTTTGTAGTAATTCCATGTCATTTCTAGCTACATTTGATTTCAAAATATATTATTGTTATGTTTCATGCAATTTTTAGTGTCCCTTTGCAGGTGTTTCAGTAGTATGTTGATGTAATCAGTGTAATGGATGTTGTATTTATCTCTATGAGCTATGGTGGTTGTACTTAATAGTCTAAAAATTTAATATTCATACTTGAATTAAAAAATAAATTTGATATTATGCTCCTATCTTTTCAATTCTCTCTATTTTATAATGTCTATCTTTCCTAAGCTTGAATACAATGGCGAATTTGACTAGTTTTCACTTTTAATGAAACAATATGACCTATGCTTATCCAAATTAGATTATGTAAGTTGATTTGGGTAGGTAATAAAAAAAAAGACTCATACCAACCTTCAAATCAGAAAATAGTGGGTCTTGGGTGCCACTTGGAGCCATTTGGAAATTACCTAACTGAGTAGTCCTGGATCTGACTAGTTTAAGTTGAAAGCCATAATATGACTTTTGAGACACCAAATCATGATATGTAAGTCAGTGTAGTTTGGTAGGACATTAAATATCCTATATCCAACATTTTATTAGAAAATAGTTCCCCTCTAGTACCATTGGAATGGGCTTGGAAACAAGCAACCTCTGCCTTCCCAGAAACCAAACTTTTCTTACTACTTCTCTTGCATCCAAAACCTTTGCATTTATATCTAAAATTTCCATGAACTTGTTGTAGACAATTTTTCCTCATCTATGCACCAAAATCCATTTATTTCCACATAATTCCTCAGGTCATTTCCTTTGGTCATTTGGTTTAGTCAAATGGTTGTCCCAGGTGTGATGCACTCAAAGAATGTGCATTCTGTCAAGGAAAGTCTGTCCTAAATTCTGTCAAATGTGCCATAGATGTTAGTAATAGTGTTTTATACCATACCCATTGTTTTATATATGAAATTTTCAACCTCCTTGTGTCGTTAGATTCCATTCGTAAGTTTTCCACCTGGCCTTGCCAAGTATTGAATTTGCCCCTAGTTTCCAATTTTTCCATTTAATCGATGATCATTAGGTCTGGTGTTCTCAAAATTAGTTTGTGGACACTACAATGGTATCAAATCATCATCCTTTCCACTTGTGCATTGTGACCATCAGTTGAAGAAGATAAAAAAAAAAAGTGTAGCCATGATGCTCGTTCCAATTGAAGATGTTGGTCTTGACGAAGATGTGAACTATGTTGGAGACTTTCAATTTTTAAGAGATGGAGATGGTTTTTGTGAACAAATGTACATTAAGGAAAGAAGTATGAATCCACCAGTGCTTTGTATTATTGATGGAGAAGTGTACTATGGAGGAAGGCTTAAGCAAGTTGATCTTTATGAATGCCAAAAAGAATGCCAATATTTGATGAAGGATATCCAGGAAGAAATTCCTTTTCGAGGTTATTGCACCTACAAGGTTCGAGGTATGTTTTCAAATGAGAATCCTTACTATAACACATATCAACAAATTGGTGCACTTATTGTTGACAACATATGCAAAGAAATTTCCAAAATAGAAGCTTCATTGGATGCGTGTGCCTCCTACTTGATGAGAATTTTTGGATCTTCTTCAAAAATAGGTTCCAAGAATGTTGATCCTAGGTCAACCAAGGAGGAAGTTTCATTAGTTCACCTGAAGAATAAATATCCAAATACCAATCAACCATCAAAGGAGAAGATCATAAATCTTCCAAGAGAAGAATCATGTGGTTCCTCTAGTGAATGCATTGAGCTAAAAGAGCAAAGAATCATGCTAAGGTATGAAGGTAAAGATTAATTTTGTAACAGAAATGTTTTCTTACATCAAACCAAAGAAATCCCCACCTCATATGATGAAAATGATAGCATATAGAATTCTAATGCTAATGTGGGTGTCAAGGATGAATATGATGTTGTGGATGCACACCACAAGAAATATGATAAGATATTGCATCCATTAGAGAGCATGCACATAGCTCTTCCAAATGAATTTTGTGAAATGGATGAGCTTGATGGGAAAGGAAAATGTGCAACACAAGACTCATCAACCAGTCACGAGGTTGTTGACAAAATGGGAGAAGAATCTACTGCTAGTTTTGTTGTTGGATATTTCAATATCACTGCAAAGGATATTGATTCAGTTGTTAGCGGTGAGTCATCTTTTGGATCAAATTCAGAAGAATAACATAATTGATATTTCCAGTCATCACTTAAGCTTCATCATGAAGTTGATCAGACAATAGAAGTGGAGGATGGTGGTCCTCAAGATACACATTTTCTTGCAAGGCCATTGAAGATGAGAGAAATGAATATTAAAGAGGCCTTGAACACTCTGCATGACACTAATGCATTGGTGTCAAACTATTATTGGATAATGGAGGAGAAGTATTCCATTGAGTACTTGGAGAAGATTCAAAAAAAAAGTGACGGATTTAAGAGCTGTATTTTTACAGATTATTTCTGATAGTGATCATCTCCTTGAGCTTGTGGATATGTACAATAGTGCATCACAAAAATATGGAGTGGAGGTTGACAAGCTCACTCATTATATAGAGACACCAATGATTCTTTAAGGAGCACTCAAAGTGTACTTCAATAATCTGAGATTCAGATTGAGAAGCTTCATGAGAAGTTGGAGAGATCACATTCACCCTCCTACATTCCAGGAAACCAACTCCATGTGGATGATTTCATTCATGTTCCAAAGGAGGAACCTCGTGTGATGGTGGAACATTTTGATTTGCATGTGCTTGAGGAGGCTACAGTCAAGCAATATGAGGATAAAGAACTTGTTCTTTTCCATAGTGATTCTAAGCTGCCTCTAGGAGTGAGTCATGCAGACATAGAGGAGGTAGATGATCATGCTCTAGCTAAGACAGCCTATGGAGGAGTACATGTATCCACTTGCTTAATGGATGGGATTTACGGAGGGTTGGTTCACAGTTCTTTACCCCACACTTCTATTTCAGACACAACATTTGAGGATGAAATTTGGGTGAAGGGATTCTTTCTGTTGGTGCCACATAAGGAGCATGAGACTCCCACTCTTATGGTTGATGACTTGATGGTCAAGCCATGTGGTTTGAAAAGTGCACCAGTTCCCTTCCAACAACAATTGAGGCATTTATCGACACCCCTTGATTCCTCTATCATGCATAGAAGTGCAGGGGAGTTCCAATTGAGCCAGTAAGTGGAACAAGTAGTCATGTTACATCCCCATAAACAATACATCAGGAAAAAATTCTAATTAACCAAAGAGACACAAACAAGGGGTTTGTTTTGGCTGTCAGGATATTTTATTGATCATGCAAAAGAAATTTTAGAAAGACTATAAGTAGACGAAGGATGTCCAAAAAGTTTCTTTAGATTTAAAGAAAACGTGTAGCTACTAGATACTTGATTTTGACAAAAAACACATAGATAATAGTTTCATAGAGTACGATTTGAAGATCTATCAATAGCCCATTTACAGTTCATTTCATTGGTAAGCAAACAACCATAAGTCAAGCTGAAGTATATGAGAAACTAAATCAAATCTATTTACTTGAATCCAGGGGAAACACACTTGGAGAATTAACTCCTCCAAACCATAGGAGGCAGAAACTCAACGGTTTGCTCCGCTCCACGCTCGAGCTAGATCACCAACCATGCACCAGAACAACAAGTAACTTCCTCGCAACACTCAATCCTCGCGTCTGTAACAAGTTTTCACAATGGACTTATAAAATAGAAAAACGCTCAACACATTCACTCAGCATTCATTTTCCCCATGCACAACATGGCGTCCTGTGCGATTCCAGTGCACTCATATAAATAGCTTTGCCCAGGTCTTATGCCATCGAATCAAATCTCCAATCAGATCCTTAAATCCCTAATTTAGGATCTTGTCTAGTTTTTGAGTTTTGTATTGGATTTGATTGGTATCAATCACACTAGCTTGCTTACACATGTTCCTTGGTGCCATGGTTGGTGTCCCCTCATGTAGTTGAGTTCTCCAAGTGTTATTTTCTTTATTAATAAATAAATAAAAGGTTTATTGTGCAAATGTCATTTGAGTTTTTTTTTGAGTTTCATAACTCATTACATAATAAAAATAATTTTCAAAACAAGAAAATAAAAGCAATGTCATGGGGGTATTACATTTCTTCCCCACTTATTTTTAACATCGTCCTCGGTGTTCTTTTTATTTTGAGCTCCCTTGCTCATTCTGGAAAATGGAGGGATATGCTTCCCACATTTTATCCTACATTTCCTAAGTTGCCTCTTCAGGGCTGAAGTGATTCCATACGGTGGATTGATTCTATGACTACCGGTGTTTCCATTCTTCTGTTTGTATTGTATTATATCTCCGATCTGTTAATTAGTGCATGAGACCGCTGATCCAAAACTGAATTCATTATATTCATCTTTCCTTGGTGGAGTTTTAAAAAAACCTCCACTACCTACAAAGAGAACCTCAAATATTTTGATAAAGATAGCTTTTCGTTTTCTCAATTTCTCACAAGGTTTTCTAACAAAAGTATGTTGCTTGTTTCCTTCTTACATAAGGGTTTGGTTTTGTGGAAGGAATCGAATGAAGTTTGAAATGTCATCCCCTATATATCCCGTCTCTTCACCAAGATATTTTCTTTACCGAATTTTTATTTATTTATTTTTACTTACTTACCTACTGAGACTTCCATAGCTAGGGTTTGGGATTATCATCTCAGTGATGTTTTGATGCATTTCATATGCCATTGATAACTTCAATCTAATATGCAGGTTTGTCTGAATAATATATATATATATATATATATATATATTGCTCCGTGTTTGTCACATCTTGTTTTGATTTTGCAAGAACATTTTTACATTCTGAGATTGATGGTTCCTTCTATAAACCCTTGTGAGGTGAAATTTTTTTTAAGTGAATCTGGTGTGTGTTTTGTTGCTGACCTCTACATTTGCGTCATGGATCTTAGCTTCAAATCATAGATTTGGTAAGTGAATCCATGCTTACTTTTGGTCTGTATCTTGCAAGTCACAATCCACATTTCATTTTCCTTCCTTTCATGGTTATAATATTGTGATATTGTGGTCCGTTTTGTTCTTGATCTGGATTATATGATGATTCTAGAGAATATAACTATATAGGTCGAGTCAAGAGTGTTTTGGATAAATAATTTTGGAAATTTATCTCAATTTCTCTTGTGAAATGCTAGTAGCCCTTCTAACCGCCACAAATTTGAGCTTGAACCTAATTCACGATCAAGTGGATTAGATATATCTCATGGTCCATCTTGATGATGAGAGGAACATCGAGAACGAGGAACTTCATTCCTGTGATGGTTTGAATGCAATCATTTTTAATGATGTTTTCTTGATTTCCCTGTCGTCTTTAGGTATGTGTTAAATACTTGACTGTGTTTTCCTCCACCTGGCGGGTTATGATAGGATCACATAAGTTGACTTACAGTTACAACACATTAACCACAAGTTTGATTTGGTTGAACCCTTTTATGGAAATTATGGCTGTAAATCTAATTATATATGGAGGACTGAAAGCCTTACAGGATTAAAGAATTATTTTGTTATATATATATATANATACATATTTATATATTTTAAATATAAATGTAGGATATGGTTGTTAATTTTTTTTGGGAATAAATAAAATAGTGCAAAATAATTAGAAATAAGGTCAAAATATAGTTTTAATTTCTTGACTTAAAATGTCTCTAAAAACCATTGTTAAGAAAATGCCATAGTTCCCTACTTTTCTTCTGGATGTGTTTTCTTTATTCCTATGATAGAAAGATAGGTCGTGACCCTTGATCTTGAATCTACAGCTTGATAGATCATGTACAAGTGAAGAGAGCTTTACTCTTGAGGCGGCCACATAAGTACATTAATTTTGATATGTTGATTGTAATGAGGTGGATATTATTTTATGGCATACTAACAATGAATCGATATTGTCTTGGCCCACACCTATAGATTCTAGTAGATAATAGTATGCCATGGATATATTTATTTTTGCCTAAATGTACATCTGGTAAATTTATAGTCGTCTGTAAGTAGCAGTGATGTTATATTAAAATTGATAGAGAAGGTAGGAGATCCATGGTAAAGAAGCATTTGGTATTCTTACTTTTTCTTTATGATGGTTGTGAGTTGACTAGCTAACCATAATTTAATGTCTTGATCCCTTAAGTAGTCATATAACATTATATGGGTATAAGGTTCAATGTTACTCTCAATCATACTCATTTTAGGGTTGGGATGAATGGCTAAGGTAAAGATGAAATGTTTTGGGACAAACTATTTATCCTTTATCGCTTAATATAAATGATGCAATAAAAATAAAATGTCATTACAATGCATTAGTTAAAGATAACTATTGTAATTGATACTAAAAGGGTCGTATTTAACTCGTACGTGTTTAATGGCCATCGTGAATAGGAAGCAAGGATTTTGTTACATACTTTATCATGTGGCATTCCCCTAAAGGGTTAAGTACTAATAAATTAAATGTTTTATTTATTGTTGATAGATATAATGATATGGATTTAGAATTATTTATCACATGTGTTTCGAATAAGGTAGAGTAATCATTTTATACCATGTTCCTTCATTGGTTATTTAGATAAGGGTATCAGGTCAAAGAGATGTGAAATAGTTTTAGATAATGTTAATGTAAAGGATTGTTGATTTTATTTTTTTGGAAAATGTTTTTCTTATAAATAATATATATAAAGAAAATGAAT
>LPNX010379655.1:607886-743940 GCA_001517045.1 Pseudotsuga menziesii
GTTAAATGTGGTGATAACTAGTTAAGTTTTATAACATGTAATTGGAACGAACGTTGTAATAATACTTAACTAAGTTGTAGTTGGAACCTATAATGATATGAAGAAGACATAATAAGCATGTTCATGATATTAGTAAGATGTCGATATCTACTTGGGGTGATATGTAAAATGTTTAGAATCTTAAGATAATGATTGACATGTTTACCTTCTTGTATGTGGAAGAGGAAAAAGTATGGTTACAAGAAAACATGTATGCATTGAATAATTGCTTGATTGCACTACGCTACAAAGATTGTCAAGGAAGTCATACCAAATTTAAAAGTTGTCGAGGATCGACAAAAAAGTTACGCGGATTTAAAACAAACTCCAAGAGAGTTCAACGTTGGTGATCATGTATATCTAAAGGTAAATTTGAAGAAGAGTTATTTGAGTTTGGGAAGGTATTCCAAACTGGCACCAAGGTATTGTGGACCTTTTGAAGTGTTAACTAAGATAGGGCCGGTAGCCTATTAGATTGCATTTCCACCTAATATAACAATACACGATGTATTTCATGTTTCATTGTTAAAAAAATATATACATGATACTACTCATATAATTGACTAGGATGTGATTCAGGTAGAACTTGAGGGTGAGGTATAGACTGAACCTTATTGCATCCTAGATGGGAGGGAACGTATGCTCCGGAATCAAGCCATCGTCAAATAAAAGTGTAATGGAAGCACTTCAGCCCTGAAGAGGCAACTTGGGAAATGGAGGATAAAATGTGGGAAGCATATCCCTCCATGTTCCAGAATGAGCAAGGGAGAAATGTAATACCCCCATGACATTGCTTTTATTTTTCATGTTTTAAAAATTATTATTTTTATTATGTGATGAGTTATGAAACTCAAAGACTGAAATGACATTTGCACAAACAAACATTTTTATTTATTTATTTAATGATTATATAAAGAAAATGACACTTGGAGAACTCAACTACATGAGGGGACACCAACCATGGCACCAAAGAACATGTGTAAGCAAGCTAGAGTGATTGATACCAATCAAATCCAATCCAAAACTCAACAACCAGACAAGATCCTAAATCATAGGGATTTAGGGATATGATTGGAGATTTGATTGGGATGGAATAATACCTGGGCAAAGATATTCATATGAGTGCACTGGAATAGCACAGGACGTCGAATTGTGCATGGAGAAACTTTGTTGTGAATGCATGTGTTGAGTGTTTCTCCCGTTTCATAAGTCCATCGCTTAGCTTGTTACGGACTCTGAGAGAGAGTGTCGCGTGGAAGCTTTCTTGTTGTAGCTTGTTACGGACTCGAGGATTGAGTGCCATGAGGAAGTTACTTGTTGTTCTAGTGCATGGTTGGTGATCCATCTTGGGGGTGGAGCGGAGCAAACCGTTGAGTTTCTGCCTCCTATGGTTGGGAGGAGTTGATTCTCCAAGTGTGTTTCCCCTAGATTCAAGTAAGTAGATATGATTTAGTTTCTCATATACTTTGGCTTGACTTATGGTTATTTGCATGATCAATAAAATATCTTGACATTAAAAAAAAACCCTTTGTTTGTGTTTCTTTTTATTAATTAGAATCTTTCCTGATGTATTGTTTATGCTGGGGATGTTACAAGTTGAGTGTTAAGCTTTTGCATCAAAGCAAAGCTGACACATGGGGAAGCTACAATATTTTCATTTGGATCATTCAGTTGGATTATTTGTTCATCCATTTATTGGGGGGATAGATACATGATGGAGTTGAGTACCCCAAGGGTTAATTTTCCTTCTTGAATTTGTGGAGACTTTCTTGGCACACCATTCATTTCTTGTGAGAAGTTGCATGGGAATCTATGGTTTCTAGATGTTTCCTTCAGGACATGGGAGTCTCACTTGTGTATGTTGGGTGAGATAGGTAGCAATGATGTGAGTCTCAGTGTTATATTACACATGAAGTCTCATATTTTGGATAGACTTAATATGATTCGGCCCCACATTGAGGAGGTCCATGCTCAGTGGTAGAGTCTTACAAATGTTAAGTTTTTCATTAGGAGTGATCAACTTTAGTGTGGTGTTGTGATCCAAACATCCTCCATGCTAATAGAAATTTCCAGTTGATAGTGATGTTTGTGAGGATCTATTTGAGACAATGAGATCTTGGAATTCTTTGGAATGTCATATTGTCACTTGAGACATGTAGCAATGTTGTGAGACTCGGTGCTATCATGCACATGGAATATGAGGAGTCTCATACTTGGATGGAGAGGTTCACTGAGATGATGCACTTGGTTGGGAGAGATACAATTCCAATATGGTGTTGGGATCCTTGTACCTTTTATAATGTTAGATCCTTTTATATGATAGTGACAATGTATGGGTTTCAACTAAGACAATGGGATATGGAAATTCCTTGTCATGATGGATTGTCCTGGATAAAATGGATGGTTGTGGAATGGCAGTACAAGAAATGGTATCTTGGAATTTCTTGCTTTGAGCTCAGTTGGAGAAGTATTTCGGGTGTTGTCATGAGAGAGTTAGCCAACTGACATGTTCTTGAGTCTATCTATGCATATCAGTCTTTCAGTTTCCTATATGAGATACCATTTGAGAGGTGGAATAAATATTCTCATGTTTGGTGGACTTAGAGTCTTGATGAGTCTCCTTATGTAGACACTATGTAGTACAACAGTGGATGCACTAGACACCTTGCATTTCTCGGGATCATTTGGGATCCTAGGATCATTTTGAACTCGGTTTTTTAAACTAGGTAAGTGATAGATTGGCAGTTGGGATGGAGTTATCTCTTGAGAGAGTCTGTGAGCAGTTTATGATCAAAATTTCATAGCAGCAGCATGTTGGACCCCTTTAGAGTCTATTTTAAGAGTTTTGAGAGCATACTATGATAGTGAGTAGCATGAGCATGGATTGAGCATAGTATGTTTCACTTCCATTCATATAGTTTGGATACATGAACCATGATATTTGGTGGGATTCAGTTGTGGTGCACAAATTTGGTGATTTAGTTCACTTGAGTTTGTAACCAGTCATCAATATGATAGTGGAAGAGTCTTTGAGCATAGTTATATGAAGTTTCATTACTTCCAATATTAAATTGCTTGAGGATAAGCAATCTTAGGAGGGGAGGACTTATAATGTTCCCAAATTTTGTCTATGTACTAAGTAAGGTTTTGTCCTAAGTCACCTAGTCATTTTCTCATGAGGAATTATATAGGAGATGGAAAAGTTTGATATTTGCCTAAGTATTTTGTCCTAAGGTCAAAATTGAAGATCAATGGGATGCGGTGGGCCACATGAAGAGGGAAAATCCCAAATTCGAATTGATAAGGAAAAAATAATAATAATTGGGAAATATTAGAAAAAACTATATTGCACAAGTTTATTTTATTCATGTTGATCTAAATTAGTGGAGTGATTGGGTCAAATAGGGTTCCCAACAAGTTGGTTAAGTGGTTGAAGGAAATGTCTGTCCACATTTATCAAGAAGGGTTGGTCAAAAGTGTGAATATGGTCATTATGGCACCAAGGAGAGATTATAAATGCATTAAATGAGATAACTATGTCAAATAGGCACCAAGGAAGGTTTTTGGACCAAACATGATGCTTATAAAATGAAATGTGGGATTTCCTTAAAACAAGGAGATCAAGTGAACTTAGGGAAAAGAAGTGGTCAAAATGGTTAGAAAGAGGGAATAAATGGACAATATGGTTGGAGGGAACATTCATGAAGTTAGTGGGTCAATTTGTAACACTAACTACCCAATGCATGGTTTTGGGATGATCCATGGTATTGGAAAAGTGGATGCACTAATCTTGTCATTGGTTTTCTCTAGTACATGGTTTTTGAGCCAAGTATTGGAGGAAAGGGAAATATTAAAGGAGAGGCATAACATAGTAGTGGAGGTTAGTTGATTTTTCATTTTATTACTATTGAGTTGCTTATGCTTCTCATTGCTTGGGTGGTGTTCCCCTTACAAACCAAGAGGGTGATGGGCCCCTCAATTCTATGTATCTAATTAGAGTGTTTACCATTTGAGTGAGTAGTTGAAAATCCAATCCATATCATTGTATATTATTTTGCATGAATTCCATGAAATTTCCATATAATTTTCCATTTCAGATAGTCTTTTTATGTTCCATGCAGTTTTGAGTGTCCCTTTGTAGGTGTTTCAACAGTATGTTGATGTAATAAGTGTAGCGGATGTTGTATTTCTCTCTATGAGTTATGGTGGTTGTAATTAATAGTTTTAAAATGTAATATGCAGACCTGCATTGCTAAATAAATCAGAATTTTTTCTCCTATCTCAAAAAATTTGTCTCTTCTATTATGCTTATATTTCGTATGCTTGAATATAATGACAAATTTGACTAGTTTTCACTTTTAATCCAATAACCTAACCTTTACTTATCCAAATTTGATTATGTAAGTTGTTTCAGGTAGGTAATATGAAATAGGACTAATCCAACCTTCATATAATAAAATAGTCATCCTTAGGTGCCACTTGGAGCCGTTTAGAAATCACCTAACTGAGCAGCCCCGAATCTAACTAGTTTACGTTGAATGCCATAATCTGAATTATCGACCACAAACTCATGATATGTAAGTTTTTGTAGGTTGGAAGGAAATTATAGAGATTATCCCCAACATCTAATTAGAAAAATTGTGCCCCTCTAGTACCATTCAAATTGGATTGGAAACATGAAACCTCTCACTTCCCAGAAACCAAACTTTTCTAACTGCTTCTCTTGCATCTAAACCCTTGTGCCTTTAGATATGAAACTTCCATGAACCTAATGTAAACAATTTTTCCTTGGATATGCACAAAATACATTGAGTTCCACATAATTCATAGGTTCATTTCCTCTGGTAATTTGGTTTAGCCAAACAACTGTCCCATGTGTGATGCAGTCAAAGAATGTGCATTTTGTCAAGGAAAGTATGTCCTAAATTCTATCTAATGTTCCATATATGTTAGTAATATTGTTGCATACCATACCCATTGTTTCAAATATGAAATTCATAACCCCCTTTTTTATTAAATTCCATCTTAAAGTTGTCCACCTAGCATTTCCAAGTATTGAATTTTCCCCTAGTTTCCAATTTTTTCATTTGATTCCTGATCATTGGGTCTTATGTTCTCAAAATCAGTTTGGGGACATCACATTCACATGTTGTATGGACCTATCGAGGAAGGAATTGTGTTGGTGAAACTGGATGAAACTAAGCAGGTGGAGGCGTATTTTCATCCTCACTATCATCATAAAAATAAGAAGTCAAAATAGGAACACTATCAAAGAAATTGGGAGTAGAATATGGCACAAGAACCAAAGATGTCTCAATGGAAAAAACATTGAATTATGCTCGCGGGTTGATATATTTTCACCAAATTTAATATCTCTTCTAATAATTGTGTCATTATATTTTGGTTGAAGAAGTATATAACCATTTGCGTCTTCAAAATATTCAACAAATATGCTTTTTTCAAGGCTTAGGTTGCAATGCTTTCCATTTTTCATTGGGATTATGAGTTTATGCTTCACTACCTAATACATGAAAGTGGTTGACATCTATTTTAATTTTACTCCATGCTTCTTATGGTGTGATATCTTTTAGATCCTTGGTGGGAGTGTGATTAACTATGCAATTGGCACAATTAATGGATTCAACCCAAAATTCAAGACTTAATCCCTTGGCTTGGATCATACAATTAGTTGTCACTTTTAATGCATGATTCTTTCTCTCATCAACACCATTTTATTGTTGCATATATGGAATATTATGCTACATATGAATTTCATGTGTGGTTTAGTAAGTAGTAATTTTGTTGTTTACATATTCGTATCCATTATGTGTTCTTAACTTGTCTATTTGATGTCCAATTTTTTTCTCTACAATAGTATTGTAGGCCAAACACTTGTCAAAAAATCACTCTTAAGTTTTAAGAAGTAAACCCAAAGTACATCTATAGAAGTCATCAATGAAAGTTAAGAAATAGTTGAAGCCGGAGAAACAAGAAGGAAGAAGATCATAAAAATTATCGCAGTGAACATGCTACAAGTGGGTTAAGGCATGCTAAAAGGCACATTTCTCAAAATTTCCTTGATGATATTTTCCAAGAGAACGCACATTACAAACACCATGTCTCTAAAAGATGAGGGGAAGACCAATCACTATTTTCTTATTACATCGTTATTGCAATAAGTGACAGCTTAAATGACCAAATCGCTCATGCCAAAGTTTTCTCAAGCCATTGATATGAGCAATAAAAATTGAGGGAGAAGGTGATGTCCCAAAGTTGTTAAATATGTACAACCTGGTAATATCACCAAAAATTCCAGTTTCTATCATATGGTTCGGATATTTGAAATACTTGATTACAACTTGGTGAGGTGTAAACTCTACAATCTTATTACCTTCACCAAAATGAGTGATTTTATGCATTTAAAAAAAATTGCAAGACATTCTTGGAAGAAATAATACATCATTGAACTGACCATCATCTAGATGAATTGTTCCAGATCCTACAACATTAAGAAATTTATCATCACTAACTAATATTTGTTTGGAGTTACATTTATTTAGAGTAGAAAAATGTATTTATCCTTAGTCATATGATACGATGCTTCAGAATCAATGAGACGCTCATTATTATAAGAAGAAGAATATGGAGTGAAGAAAAAATTAGAAGCAAAAATTTCATGTCCATGAGAATTAGAGTTATATAAATCAAGGTTGATGTTGTACTTCTCTGTTTTTTCTTCCAAGGTTTCCATTGTATTGAAACACTTGTATTCCATATGACCATCTTTTCCACAAAAAATGAAATGATACTTAGTCCTCTTACCTTTTTATTTGGTTCTATTGTTATCATTGGAAGGATGAGATGGATGAGGTTTGGGACCCTTGTTTTTCTTATTGTTGCAAGGATATTTCTTCTTGGATCGCTTGGAATTATCCTTTTTTTGTGCCACTAAGGATTTGTTAGATATATCTGCATTTCTAATTACTCCAAGATGTGTGAGTTTATCTTGTTATCTAATAAAGGGATAAAAAAACATTCAAGAGTGCTTCGATATAGATATCCCACATAGATGATTGCATGGAGTAAAAAATAGATAGAAAAATGAAATAGGAAGGACCAAGCTTGGAAAGAAAAAGCACTTGGATTTAAAGAAACAAGCTCATTTTCAAGCTAGTGACCTTGAATCTCATTGTGTTTACCAAACATAGATTCCAATTTTCCCAATCCTTATCTAGTTCGTCAAATCCTTGAAGGCGGAATCATAATTTCATTAGAAATGGACATCTCAATTAACCCATGCGTTTCATCGTATTTATTTTTCCATTTTATTTTCTTATCGACATTAGTGGGTTCAATTTATTTTCACAAGGTAATCAAATAAAGTCCCTTACTTCAAAGGGCATCCTCCATACAAGCTTTCCATGAGAAGTAGTTGGTACTAGTAAGAAAATATCACCATATTGTAGTATGCAAGTAATATGGCTTCAAAAGCATAAAATAATGGTCTAAATGCAAAATCTAAAAATATAGGAAGTTAAAAAAATGGCACTAAAAACTGACTATGTATTCCAAAGTTATGCCCTTTTGAAGAAGGGTATAAAAAAGTTGATGGGCCATGTGACATGGAAAGGTTGATCCATGTGGTGATCGAAATAAAAAAATGCAGTAAAGAATTCCCCCTTTTACTAACTTTCCCTATATGTTCATTTTTACAAATAAGTTGCTTTAAAGTAAGTGATCCACTTTTTTAAAACAAGTGGGAAGCACTTTTACAATCATGGGGTCTTCACTCAATGAACTATGTCATAGCGCATCTGTACATGGGATATTAAAGAATACCCCTAATTTAACTAGCTATTGATAAATACCTACCATAGTCCTAGTTTTGAGCCCCCCTCTAATCCAGATGGAGATCGGTCACCACCCACCTATTCCATTGGCTCAAAACAATTGTCCATTGTGGCAGTTTCCTAGTTATTTTTCTACAGTTTTTCGGGTCCCAAACTTCCTGGGCCATTTTGAGGCCCTAAATGACATTTTTTGGTGATTCGGGGGCCAAATGGTAGCCATCAGCATGCATTTGGCCAACCAAAATTTTTAAATCTTAGATAGACCTTTCCAACGAGCTATCGAATGCCCAAATTGGAGATCGTATGCAAAAGTTATGACCCCAGGAAGTTGACTGTTCAAATTACCACCTTGGGGCCGCAAACTTTATGACGATTCATCTTCTAGTGTTACGTTTTGGACTTTTGGGGTTCTCACCCTCATTATTATCACAAATAGGCCCCTTCAGCCTCATTTTGTACTTAGCTTGGCACGAATGAGTGTAGCAGCCACATCTCTTCTCAGAGATAGCTACCACCATTCTAGCAATTGTATTGCATTATGTTCTATTTCCGCAATTTAATAGAATATTTGTTTATTGTATGTCTGTTATCTTTGCAAAATGTCTGTTATTATGACTTTGTATCTGTTCTTTCATTTCGTTCACACATAAATCCAGATCACCCTCCCAATACACATTTCCAATTAAAAGAACCCTATTTTTACGAGATATTACCTATTTTTACTAGATACCACTTTTTATACCCCCCAATACATATAAACCCTCTATACCATACCCCCCACCCCCCAATATCTACAATATATTGACCTTATTTTTCCCAATTTAAAAACCCCCCTTTATGAATGAACATGATAAGATAATGGTCAACAAGGTGAATCCAATGTGTTACAATAAGGTTACTTTATAACTTAAAGTTACATGAACTTTTCAAAAAGTAACAAAAAGAAGGATTTGAACCCATGACCTCTTATGTTTTTAAGTAACTTTTAATCAAGTGAGTCAAACAAAATATTTAATAATATTATGGAGGAGAATGGGGGCATTGATTTTGTTTTTGTTGTTGGTATTAGAAAGTGTGCCTACCCAAAAAAACCTTGATTTTTGGCCTGTAATATGCTTTAAACAACCACACAAACACAAAAAATAAAATTCCAAAACCGAATTTTCTCAAATTTTGGGTAAGTCCTTGGTTAGTGTATCTGGAAAATGGAATTTTTCTCACTATTTCTAGTTTATCGATATCATATGAAGCACACAACAAAGAGAATATGCAGAAAATAAAGCGGCCAAAGGGTAAAAACCAGGAATACAAAAAATACTAGACTAGAATATCAAATAATATGAATATTTTATTTTTTAATCCGTAAATGTAAACAATATATCTCTAGATATGGTAAAATGGTTGTATCTTGGGAAAACATAAAAAATTTCGAGTGAACCGAAAAGTGTTTCCAACTGAAAGTAGTACTCTGAATGCAATGGAACACCTATCTCATCCCAGAAGTGTACAGAAACATAAGAAAACAAAAATCCTTTAATGCATACGATAACACTGGTTCAAGATCTTGATCATCAATGGAAGTGAAATTTCGTAAGAGCTCTAAAAACCTTCAATAACCGCTCATACAAACAGATAACATAGCAATAGACATATGTTTTACATAGTTAAAACCCTTAAAGAGGGAAATATTGCACGACCCTAACCAAATAACTACTTGAGGAAATATATTACACAAAGAAAAAAATGTTGCATATGATTTTCTCACAATGAATTATCAAGCAAATGACCCTCCATTGTCTTTAAATAGATATCTTGGACTATTAAGGTGTTAAGACGCAAATCAATAACCGTTAAGATTGAGGTGAAGATGAACTGTCAGATCACTCTATGTCTAGAACATATGATGACCATCAGATTACATAAGTATAAATGCACACTAATGCATACTAAAGAAAAACACTTCACCTAAAGACACATTATACCAAGTTGATCTTAACTAAATCCTATGTCTAAATATCCTAACAAGAGTTACCTCTAGCACTATGCCCTACACTACTACTACAAGACCTCCTACTTTCTTTGTTATTCTCTAGTATCCACTTTGTTACTATTTTTCAACTATGGAACAATACAATAACATCATTAGAAATGGAACCCCTTTTCCTCCTAATGACCTGGCATTTAACATAGTCCAATAGTCGTATAGGTCTAGTTTTAGGATTTGTACATGCTTTAACTCTCGATTATGGTTTAGGGTTTTGGACCCTTTAGATTTTTCCTGAAAGTTTACATGTGTGGGTGATGAGAGATAATGTGGAATCCACTCAGTACCATGGTGGTCAACTTGATAGGTCAAGTTGTGGGAGGAATAACTTCCTCATACGTACTCCAATTGAGGTGATTATTACATCGTTGGAAATGTATTGGAGTGTAGAATAGCGTGAAGATCCTACAATATGTGCTTGAAAACTTTTGAGCCAAAAAAATTCGTTTAATCCTTCAAATGTGCCTCAAAAGGTTTTGGACCCCAAATACGTAAAGTAAGATATTCCCCTAAAATAGGATCTACAATCCAATTCATCCATTTTTTCCACCCAAAAGCACAAAAATATATGACAAATTACATCTTAATCCATTTCAAATCATACCTCACCATTTTGGGATGATTTTGGTCTCCAAAATATCTTATTAAATGATGTGAGGAAATTTTTCCTCTACCTTCTCCCTATAGTACCATTTAGTCTTGCTTGGAATCTGTCCTTTAAATCCAATCTATCAAACGTCGTGTTGCCCCTATCTAGTATTTTTGTACTTCTTCTACAAAACAATGTATTATTCCAACTCTACTTGAACATTAGGTGCTAAGTACCCTATGGTTGGTAGGACCTTCTCATCCTTGTGATCTAACATGGAAGGCTCATTGAGTTTCAATTTTTTCACATTCACTACTGATTAAATGTGCATATATGGGGGTATATTGAGTTTGTATGTGTTATCTCCCACCTTTTCCAATACCTTAAAAGGTTCATATTGCAGATCCTTGATATTCTTACCTGGAACCTATAAACTTTCCTTATTGACTTCTTATAAAAGTCTATCCCCCACTTTGAATGATTTCTCAACCTTGTGTTGGTCATGTCTAGCCTTGTACTTTTTCTATGACTTCTTAAATATCTGTTGTACTTGTAAATAGATTTGTATGATTTTATCAATGAATTTTCCATATCTTAATGTTTCACATGTGGTGTGTTCTCTCACTCCTCCTTGTTGTCCCTAGAGGTGAAAGTGGAATATATCCAAAACAAGTTTGAAAAAGGGACTGTTAAAGCCCCAGTAGTGTATGTGGTTGATAAGGGTGTCTAAGGATTACAACACATATAGAAAACCTAGCCAAAGGCTTCAAGCAATCCCACGCAAGTATTGCTTTATCCTCGAGCTGTTTGGGATAGTTATCTCCCACGGATACTTTTGTAGCCTCCGCTAGCTTATGATTGGATTTGATCCACAGAGGATCTGTTTCCCAGATTGGAAAACAAGGTAAGGATAAAAAAAGAAAAGGAAAACTTAAACCTAACTAGAAAAGGAAACCTGATCTAAATCTATACTACTCTGAAAAGTGATATTGGATTGATTACAAGTTGTCTTGAGGTATTTGAAGAACCAGTAAATCACCACATTAACAGAAATGTAAATGAGATGGTAAACTTCTCGCTTAAATCACAATCATTTAATAAAAATTAAATGAAAGAAAATCAAGATGAATTCATTCAAGATAACCTACATATCCATATGTTAGTTGAAAAATCAACATATTTGCTTTAAAGATTAACAGTTCAATCACTTGCAGATACAGATAAAAAATTTCAAAAGAAGAAATTATTTTGAGTATTATCAATGTATAAATTTGTAACAGAGAAAAATATAAGTCATAAATAAACACATTTAACGATTTGCAAATGAATAACCAGCAACATTAATCCATTTAAAATAGGAAAGACATGAGATCTATTAAAGAAATTTAATGGAACTCATAACAAGAGATATGAAAATATCAATACTTTATCAATATCAAGTTCTGTAAAAATACATAAACCTTCAATTACAAAGATGTATCTTCAATCTCCTATTAGAATCTTCCCCTAGGAAGCATTTTTTTAAGAACCCAATGGAATTTGTAAAAAATGATTCGCTGCAGCATTTTCTTAGTTTTCCTTCCAGCTTCAGTAATAAATTACAGAGCTTTATTGATTGCACAGAAATACTATTGTCAAAGTCAGAAGTTTATAAAGAAGAGCTTGAAGAGAAAGAAAAATCATTCTCTGGTATCTAGCCCCCCACCCTCCACTCTCTCAAACATTTGGGTAGATTTTATAGAAGATACAAGCAATGGAAGGATAAGGTCCAACCACCGGAACTCTGGTTCATTCAGCTCCCATCCAAACCGGACGCAACCAAATTCTGAAAATACTCCTCTGTTCAGGCATGCTTTTCTCCAAATCAATTGAGAGATATCACAAACGACCCATGATTAGGAGTAAAAGACCCCATTTGTGAAGTGGGTTTTCAATAGTTTTGTCATATTCTTCAGGGTTTGATGGAAAATGGAGCCCGAAATTAGCCTCTTCCAATTGATGCGCGATCCAGGTTTTTTTATCTTGTTGACAATTCTGTAGTTGCCCGTAGTTTCCATTTGATTATCTGGATTGGATCTTCTAGAATAAATTCGATTTCCTTCGATCTCCTCTTTCAGATCTGGCAATCATTCCTATCCATTTAATTTTTATCCATGCACATCAAAAATGTAATTCATATAAATTAACATCAAAAACGCTTATCATGGATTGAGAGAAAAGTATAACTAATTAAAGGATAGAAAATGTTTTCATTTGAACTGGGTGAGATCTTAATAAATTTCTTGCGATTCATGGCATGATCCTTCAATAATTTTTACTATTGCACCATGTAATATTTTATTGATTTCTTGAAACGTTTAATTAAATCTATTATCCATGTTGATCATTTTCCAAATAAATTAAATCAAACAAAAACAAGAAGATCCAAAGTTAATATTCCCAACAAAATCGAAAATCACATATGGAGAATAAAATTCGAATTTGTTTGAAACAATCATTTAAAAAAAATTGAGAAAAACCAAAAACCAAATTAAAACCCTAAGTGAAAAATAAAACTACAAAATTTACGGACGTGAAATCAAATTAAATTATAACCTAAGATAAACTTAGGGAATGAAAATGTGAAAAGGTGATTCCCTCATCACGCAAGTTGCTGGTTGCGGGAATGTTTTATTAAAATATGAAAATTTTACCTCCCGCAATCCGCATCCCACAAGTTGCGGGTTGTGAGTTGTGGGAACATTTAAAATTTGAACAATTAATATCAAAGGTCCTGCATCCGTAAAAATGCATAAAAATACTTGGGAAGCTTGGAAATTTGCAAGTTTTTTTATTTATTCAAACGAAATGATAAAATAAAAATCTAGAAATTATTTACTAAAAAAATCCAATATCTGAAAACCCTAAACCTAGAAAAATAAAAAACATTTACAATTTAATTATTAAGAAAATAAATGTTGGAAACAAGTTACTTATGTACGAAAAGAATCATTCCTATAATATAGGAGAGTCAATGAATTCCACAAATAGGTTTCTAACCTAATCATTTTCCAAGAATAGAAAACCTTCAAAAGAATAATAATAATTCAAATTAGCTTATTGAAACTAAGACTTATCCATGATCAAACTAATTTCACATTTGTGAATGTTGAATTTTAATCCACAAATTTCTAAATAATGATAAAACCAAGTCTCATTGAAATTAGGGAATTTAGGATTCAAACAAACTAAAACATGTGTTCTTTTAATTTTCATAACATCCAATATGGATTTAATGAAATACACAAGTTAAGTGAATGAAAGTAAAAACATAACCATGAATATTTAAAAGATTTCAATAAGCTTAAACCAAACATTACAAACATTAAACTGATATAAGCAAATAACCCAAAGACCAATATTATTTAAATATTTACATTACAATTCTAGGCATGCAAAAGGGAAAATAAAACTCAATCAAGGCCAAATATCGNAGCGAAGAAACGATAAGATCAATCTGAATCCTAGAGCGAAGTTAATAACCAACCAAGCTTAGGTGGGGAATAATCAGTTTGTGCGTTGAATACCAAGCTTAGGCGGGGAATGTGAAAGATAACATGGTAAGATAACCACCAAGATCATAGAAGAAACTCAAATGGATAAAAGAGAAAATATAAGATAGAGATCAATAAGAAAGGAAACAATCCAAATAATACCAAAGAGTTGCGGGATCTTCAAGTTTATTATTTGTGAGTTTTTCATCCCGCATCCCACATCCTACAATGTGGAATGCAGAAATTGGGGAAGGACACATTTTGGAAAAAATAGTCTTCTCCGCAACTCACTAAAAACACACAAAAAATGCATAAATTTGAAGAAATTAGCTAACTCAAATCATAAAAACTATGATAAACGTTTTGGGGACCCAAAAACAATTTAAGAAATTCAGAAAACTTACCTTACATGTAAAATTGGGGTTCTCATGTTTTATTGAAAACATGGGATCTGTTGTGCCTACAACAAATGGTGACACGCTGGGACAAATAAGTTATCTTTGAATAACAAAGATAGTATTTGTATGTGTATAAAGGAGTGACAGATGAGACTTTTACCAAGAAGAGAACTTCCCCTAAAACATGTATACCACATTAACAAGTCAACCTGTTAAAGATTTACCCAGCTGCAATTGATATTTTAATAATTCCCTTCTAACTATCACTGAAAATGTGAAGACAAACATTGATTGATTATATTTCTAACAAAATATGTTCTTTATTGAAACACGCTCTAAACAAACAATTCGTGATGACTAGAAGATGTTATCTTAATGATTAGCCTCAAATACCATAGGTATGGCCCTGCTGCCAGCAAGCGTTTATAGCTTTGACGGGGTTACCTTTTAACCCAATAAGTTAGTTGTGTTGGAGACATTTACCACCATACACACTCATTTTGGTCAATTTGGCCTAGTTAAACCACAATCCTAAGTTTTATTGACTTAATTGACATCAGAGGAGCATTGGATGACATCAACATGAGCACACCCATGCCTACCTTCATTCAAGGAGGCTACCTTAGCCTTCTCCTACATTCGGGGAGGCTAACTGGAGCACTCTGGGGGTGATCTAAGTGTCATTAATGCCCCATATTTTTAACTGATGGTTACAATCAGTTAAACAAAGCAGTGAAGGCACCTTCCTTCATTAAATTGATTATTTAATGATTATTTAATGAACTAGAGTCAACAGGGGCACCTCCAACCACTTCTGATGGTTAGTTACACTTCAGTTAACCTCATCGGGGTTCATTGGAGTCATTGATGTGCTACCACTTGTTGGTTGGCTTGCAGTGACATGTGTCTAAGCTACTTTTAGTTAGACTCAGTCATTTATTGCACTCTGACTTCAGTTAGGGCTCAATTGAGTCAATTAGGGTTTTGATCAGTGGTTAACTTCATTGTTGACTATGGCTTACATTCAGTTAAGCTAGACTCACTCATTCAATTCGAATGACCTCCTTGGAAATTCAAATTGCTTTTGCATTCATGCTTCCAGCATGATCATTGTATTGTAAATACTCATTCTTTACTGATTATACAAAGCGGCTACTCATTTTGTAGCACTATTATGCCATTTTCATGTTTAATTGTCTGAAATCTCTTATGAGACTATGTTTTAGTCCCTAGATTACTATGACAGATTAATATGGTATCAGAGCTCACGGTGGGACAAATCTCAGATCTCTCAAAAACAAGGTTTTTCACAGATCTTGCATAAAAATTGAGCAATAGCTCAAAAATCCGGCACTGCACCAGAAGCCTAGGCTTACCACTTAATACCCCAAGTAAGGAAATTGTTGATCAAGCTTGCTTGATTTACTATGTTGGGTGTGATTAAATCCTAAAATGTGCAGGTTGTTCGACCTTACGGTGCCCCTTTTGTTGTGATTTTCAGGTTTTTAACAAGTGAAAGCATTCGCTCTAGCAGATTCAGATGGCTTCTTCCGTAGAACTCTTGACTTCGTTCAATTTCCACTCATGGAAAGGAGACATGGAGATCCAGCTATGTGCCAGAGGACTCTATAGGGTCACTATGGACACTGAAGAAGAGTCTGCTTCTGTGACAGACAAAGCTAGATTCTTGAACAAGAAGGATGAAGCATTCAGATTCTTGTGCTTCTCTGTTTCCTGGGATCTTATTTTCCATCTTTCGGGATTGAAGACTCCAAAGGAAATCTGGGACAAATTGGAAACCCCGTATGGAAACTAGGATGATTTGAGAGTATACCAGCTTAAGAATGAGTTGATGTCTCTCCAGCCTTCCAATTTCGAGAACATGAATGACTTTTTCACAAAGTTCAAGCACATTTTCTTACTATTGAAGCAATGCAAAGTGGAGAAGGAGGATGATCAGATCATCCTTTCCATACTATCCAAACTTGGAGCTAATTATTCAGTTTTTCTCTCTACATTTCATGTAGGGAAGCTCACAACCCCTAGATGGAAGATTCCTACACTCAATGCCTTCATTGAGTCCCTAACAAGTGAACATGATAAGCTTGTCCAAATGGGGATCATCAGATCCTCCCGTAATCAGCCCAAATATCTAAAGGGTAGAGGAAAGTAGTAGAAGAACCCAAAAACTAAATTCGAAGCTCCTAAGCCTAAAGTTGAAAACCAGCAGCATGATGAGTCTTCCGGCTCAAAGAAGAAAAAAGGAAAAGGGCATCATGGAAAGGAAAAAGTCAAGTGTTCATACTGCGGGAAGGGCTTCCACCCTAAACATGGCTGCATGAAGAAGAAACTTGATGGAGCTACCTCTCTCCTTGAGAGAAATCACATCAATATTCCGGAAATTTTTCAGAGGAGAGATCAGCAAGATCAGGAACCACAGCATGAAAGAGGTCATGCTTTCATGGAAAGCACTTCGAAGTCCAAAGAAATCTTGATTGATTCTGGAGCTTCAAACCACATGATGGCTGAAAGAGACTCCTTCTCATCTTTGGAGACCGGAAAATCCATCCCCATCCACATGGGAGATGACTCCACCATCATTTCAGAAGGACAAGGTACGGTTGATCTTGAGAATGGCTATTTTTCAAATGTTTTGTATGTACCATCTCTGGCATCAAATCTCCTTAATGTCTATCAGATGACACATATAGGAGTGCCTAAGAGAGTACCCTTCATCCCGAATGATGTATATATCACGAAACTTGCATCTGGGAAACTTGTTGCAAAAGTCCTTGCAAACCATCATGCAAAAGCCTATGAGTTTTCCCAGTTTGTGGCGGATGCAAAGCCCACCGCACTGCTGACTCATGGAAATGAAGTTAGTAGAATGTGGCATGAGAGGTTTGGCCATCTCAACTTCAAATAATTGCAGCAATTATAGAAAAACTCCATTGTTGAAGGCCTCCCGGTCATCAAGGCAACTACTGGAATTTGCAAGGGTTGTGTTGTTGGAAAGCACCCTGAGCACAAGGTCGATCGGGGGAAGGCAAGCCGAGCTACATGCATCTTGAGGATGATACATTCTGATATCAGTGGTCCCATGCCTATCACATCCATGAATGGATCAAGGTATCTTCTAAATTTTATTGATGATTTTTCTAGGTACACATGGGTCTTCTTTCTCAAAAAGAAGTCTGAAGTATGTGAAAAATTCACTAAACTGAAGGCCTTGATCGAGAATGCATCTGGCCTAAATATCAAGATTTTGAGATCTGATAATCGTGGGGAGTATTTCAGTAATGAGTTGCTGCACATATTCTCCTAAAGTGGAATTCAGGTCCAACATTCAATTCTCTACACTCCCCAGCAGAACGGTGTAGCAAAAAGGAAGAATTGGTCTCTCAAGGAGATGACCACCTGTATGTTGGAATCAAAGAAGTTGGCTGCAAATTTGTGGGTTGAAGCCATGCATGCTGCAGCATACATTCAGAATATAGTTCCACACTCATTCGTGAAATGGAATACCCCTTTCGAATCATACTTCGGACACAAGCCAGATGTGTCGAACCTACGGGTGTTTGGGTCCATTGCATGGGCCCGAATTCCACTTGATAAAAGGAGGGCTTTGCAACCACAAATCATAAAATGTCTGTTTATTGGGTATCTTGATGAATAAAAAGGTTTCAATTTTTTGGATATCAAAACAAAATAGATCATCATCGAAAGGAGTGTCAAGTTTGATGAGCCTCTTCAGGAGGTGGAACTAGTGAAGGAGAAAACTGCTGAATTTCCTTCCTATTCTGCTGAATATTTGGATGATGAAATTAGGGTTGATGACCCTGATTTGGATCCTTTGATTTCTGATATCAATGTACAACAAACATCAGATGCTAAATTATAATCTGAAGTTCAAAATCATCTCCCAACATGGGCCCAACAGACACTCTCCTCCGCAGGAGATAACATTGGAAATCCGGATGATCCAAGGAGAACCCGGTCTGATTTCCAAAGAGTAGGTATTGCGCTCTCTTGTCCTGATTATTTTCTGTCCAAATATTTTTATTTGATGATAAGTTCAGACCTAAAGTTCTACTACGATTCTCGGAAGGATCTAAGATGGCAAGTTTCCATGGATGAAGAGATGAACTCTCTTCAGAAAAACACTGCTTGGGAGCTAGTTTCTCTTCCTCCGGGAAGGAAATTGGTTCAATGCAAGTGGGTGTTTCGGACCAAGGTTGCTGAAAATGGTAGCACCTAAAAATATAAGGCAATGTTGGTGGAAAAATTTTTCTCCCAGGTCCAAGCTGTGGACTACCATGAGACTTTTGCACCGGTTGCAAAAATGGACTCCATCTGCCTAGTTTTGGCAATTTCAACATCTAAGCACTAGGAAGTGCATCATATGGACGTTAAGTCAGCCTTTTTGCATGGAGATATTCATGAGAAGATATAAATGAAGCATCCTGAGGGATACATCTCTGATCCATCTTTTGTTTGCAAGCTAAAGAAGTCACTATACGGGTTAAAACAGGTCCCAAGAGAGTGGTATTCCAAGATGGATGCCTTCCTTCTCTCGCAAAACTTCCAAAGGTGTAGATAAGATCCAAATGTGTATATAAAATAGTATGATGGTCATTTGATTATTATTGTTTTATATATTGATGACTTACTGATCACAGGTAGCACAGTTGCTTCTATTTCAGTCATCAAAACTGCTCTCCACAATGCATTTGAAATGAGCAATTTGGGGCTCTTAAAACAATTTTTGGGGCTCGAAATTGAGCAAACTTCTGATGGGATAATGGTCACTCATTACAATTACATATTAGACCTATTATTCAAGTTTAACATGGCTGAATGTAGGCCTGCACCATTTCCTTTCCTTTCAGGGATCAGCCTTGAAGAAGGAAAAAGCACACCTCCCATGGACTGCACTATTTATCGACAGTTGATTGGTAGCTTGTTGTATTTGACACATTCTAGGCTTGATATCTATTATGCTATGAATATTGTATCAATATACATGCAGAATCCCCATGATATTCATTGGAATATAGCCAAGAGGATCCTCCAGTACATTCAGGGAAGTAGGACCTACGGCATTCACTATGCTGCTGACTCTGATCTAGAGCTGGTTGGATACACAGATTCTGATTATGCAGGTGATTCTATTGATTAGAAGTCAACTTCCATATATTCCTTCATGTTTGGTGGTGGCCCCATTTTATGGTATAGCAAAAATCAGGCCGCCATAGCATTATATTTAGCAGAGGCCGAGTATCGAGGAGCGGTGAATGCTTGCATCCAAGTAGTTTGGTTGCAAGGCATTCTTTCAGAGTTTGATCTTGGTAATACTTTGTCCACTGTCCTATTTTGTGACAATCAAAGTGCTATTAATATAACCACAGATCCAGTTACCAGGCAGAGGACCAAGCATGTAGAGATACACATGCACTATATCAGGGAGCTAGTGCATGACAGGACCATCATTCTGCAATACTGCCCGACTGATGAGCAGATTGCAAACATCTTCACCAAGAGATTTTCAGAAAAGAAGTTCACTTACCTCTATTCACTGTTGGGGGTGAGTTCATTAGGGTGATCCAGCTTGAGGGGGGGGGTTTCCCACTAGGTTTTCCCTCTTTTCCTCACTTAGTTTGTTTTGAGCATTGTTTTTTAGTTTCAGTATTATACAGGGTGACCTATGGCCTTTGTTGCTGGGGCCCTAGCATTCTTATGCACTTATATTTTCTACTCCAACTGAGTATAGATTAAGGGGAGGTGTTGGAGACATTTACCACCATACACACTCATTTTGGTCAATTTGGCCTAGTTAAACCACTATCCTAAGTTTTATTGACTTAATTAACATCATAGGAGCATTGGATGGCATAAGCATGAGCACACCCACGCCTACCTTCAGTCAAGGAGACTAACTTAGCCTTCTCCTACATTCAGGGAGGCTAACTGGAGCACTTTGGGGGTGATCTGAGTGTCATTAATGCCCCATATTGCTAACTGATGGTTACAATCAGTTAAACAGAGCAATGAAGGTGCCTTCCTTCATTAAATTGATTATTTAATTATTATTTAATGAACTGGAGTCAACAGGGGTGCCTCCAACCACTTCTGATGGTCAGTTAACCTCATCAGGGTTCATTAGAGTCATTGATCCGCTACCACTTGTTGGTTGGCTTGCAGTAACATGTGTCTGAGCTACTTTCAGTTAGACTCGGTTATTTATTGCACTCTGACTCTAGTTAGGGCTCAGTTGAGTCAATTAGGGTTTTGATCAGTGGTTAACTTGGGTGTTGACTGTGGCTTACATTCAGTTAAGCTAGACTCACTCATTCAATTCGAATGACCTCCTTGGGAATTCGAATTGCTTTTGCATTCATGCTTCTAGCATGATCATTGTATTGTAATTACTCATTCTTTACTCATTATACAGAGAGGCTACTCATTTTGTAGCACTATTATGCCATTTTCATGTTTAATAGTTTGAAATATCTTATGAGACTGTGTTTTAGTCCCTATATTATTGTGACAGATTAATATCTTGTATCCCATCCATTAGTTAAATCTGCGAAGCTTATCAATCTTTGTTAAATATTTGCATTCCTAGAAAGAAGCTAGAAACCATTGCCTCGACTCGGTGATAGTGTCATTCACACCAACTTATAGATATTGAATGGGCTGGCTCGTGATGAGACCCCCCGTCTTGCAACCGTTTTAGCGGCTACAAGCCAGTACCCTGGCCTGATGACCAAATATTAATAAATTCATTCTGTAAGAAGGTATGATCATGAACAGGTCGGCTTGTAATAAGACCTCTTGTTTCCCAACGTACTCCTAGAGATGTTAAAGAAAAGGATTGGGCTACGTTCAATGTTAATCTCATAAGAGATTAATTAATGGATGGGGAAGCCACTATACTCCTTAAGAGAGTGGGATGGCGTTAAGAGGTTTGAGATGATAACAATGCAAGCCCCACTCATTTGCTCGTAAAGAAGGATCCAATTAGAACATAATTGCATAATCTAATTTAAAATAATAGCTTTGTATATTGATTTGTGATAGTTAAAAGAAGAAAGATAATCAAAGCAACTAAGTTTATGTATGAAGGCGAGACTTGGAAATTGTTCCACCACGGATAAAGGGATAGCTTTTTCTTATAAAATCAGCTTGAAAATATCCCTTCACATAAAAGACTCCAACAATGTAGGCTTGGAATAACTAAACTTGCTCTAAAGTATCATCAACTAAGGATCAACAATTCCTTTTTAGAAAAGATTGATAAATAAAACATGATTCAAAATAAAGAATTGTAGAATAATTGGAATCAATTTTCGATGAATAACATTTCAACCTTTTTCCCCAATGCAAATTATTATCAAACTAAGAAATTCAATCCAATTCAATCAATTCAAAAATGAAACAAAGAGTGATCTAATCAAATTAAAATAAAAAATATTCTATTCTACACCTATCCCTACACTATTCTAAAAGCTAAGTATAATCAAATTTCCAATGCAACCAATTATGTAACTTGAAACCAGCAAATGAAAACAAGTTATGTATTAGTATTGGAAATCGCAATACTTCAAATGGAAACATAGGACAAATCAAATCAATTTTCTTATGTACAAAGAATGAAGAATTGCGTGAAAACTTTTTGACAAATGACTCTTCCAACCAATAAAAACTCGGATCGTAAAAATCATGTTGTAATGCATTGATGGAGAAAACTGATATCTCATGAGGATCATAACTAAAATGAATCTTATCAAGAATATGATTAAAAAATTGCGAAAAGGATTCAATGGAAAATGAATTCTTTAAAACAATATCATCATTAATAAATTGGGAATGAACAAAATGACAATTTTGTATTACCTTGAAATCAATCACCTCATTGTGTCCTTCAATTTGAAGCTTAGAATTAATGACATTAGATCCAGATGTGGTCAATATGTTGCAATAAAATAGACCAATATCTAATAAAACATGAGAAAATATTGGTAATCCCTTTCCATATTGCATTGTGAATCATAATCCTTAATGACATGAGAAGAAATAGATGAAGATGCATTTCTTACATGAGTAATGGTATTATTTTCCTCTTCATGACGATTTATATATAAACCAGATTGAACAAAAATATTTCCCTCATTCTTAAAAGATTTACTTTGTATCCTATCAAAATCTGATTGATCATGAGAAGAAGATAATGTAATATCAATAATAGAATCATCATTAGTACATTCAATTGATGGATCCAAAATCTTTGATTCTTCTTCCACTATATCTTCTATAACAAGAGTTTTAGGAATGTTACTTAATATAAGACTTGAATTGCAATCCTTATTCTTTTGTTCATGAAAATGTGTATCACAAAATCCTAATTCTTGTGCATGTACAACAATTTCATTATCTTGAGTGGAATTAATAGGATTAGATTCCAAATCAACATTGACTAATGAATCAAAATTATCAATATGCATGTCATTAATTTCATATTTATCATTCTTTTCTAAATCAAGTGCATCAGAAAAATAATTAAGATGGGAAAACCAATAAATTGTGTCTTCTTCAGAAATTTGGTGTCTCTCATGAAATCTGCAACATATTAACATAAATCTGGAAAATAAATCATCAAGATATTCATCTTGGTATCTACAAAGATTTTCTAATTCAAAACCAAGTTTTTTGTAACTATAATTCTCATGAGCACTAAGAAATAACTGTGTGAATTGTTTCCATGAATGAATAGATTTAGCTGGTAGAAATTCATACCAACTCCGAATTCTTCCTTTGAAAGTAGCAGTAAACATTATGCATCTCTCATTCTCATCAGATATGTTTATAAAATCAAAAAAATCATTAAATTCAGAAAGTTGTTGAGATGCAGAGATCTTACCTTCTCCATTGAAGCTCAATCATTGCAAGAAATTAGTTGTCCCTCTAGGAATACTTCCAGTAGACCTAGGAAAATTGAAAGCATGATCTAGAACAGTGATATGAGACATTTTCAAAAATAAATGAAGTTAACGAAAAACAGTTGAAAGGGCTTACTTGTCGGTCGACCCTCCTTCTAGCTCCATTTGTTGAAGCCCCAGTAGTGTATGTGGCTGATAAGGGTGTCTAAGGCTTACAACACATGGAGAATTTCTTACAGCTCGTTGTTATGGCATGGATTAGTGCAGCTACTTCTGAAAATGAAGTGATAAACTTATGCGTGTATTGTGCTACCCCAATCTCCTAAATTCATTGACATTAATAGGTACTGGTCATTTCTTATAATGACCTCCATCTTTACGAGATCTATCTTGAGTTCCCCTCTACTGATCACATACCCCAAATACACCAATGACTATTGAGCGAACTCACATTTATTGAAATCATCCAGCAGTTGATTCTTTTCTAGAGTATAACACCTAAATGAGATGTAAAATATGATCCTCCTAGGTAAAAATATAAATCAATATATCATCTAGATACACTATAACAAATGGATATAAATGTGGGAGAAAAACATCATTCATCAGTCTCATAAATGTAGTTGGTGCATTACATAAACCAAAAGGCATGACTAATAATTCATACAAACCTTTCCTTATCTTAAAGGAATTCTAGTTCTAGGTGTCTTCTCCTTCGACATGTACCTGGTGGTATCTCGATTTGAGATCCAAAATGGTAAATCACTTGGCATGTTGCAACTGGTCTAACAAATATCTAATCCTGGGTAGATGACACCAATTATTAAGTGTGATATTGTTCAAAGTTTTGTAGTCAATGCACATCCTCCAAGTTCCATCCTTCTTGGGTATGATGATGATAGGTGACCCATAAGGTGAGATGTTTGGTCTAGTTATCCCTTTCTCCAACAACTGTTACAACTGCTTCTTCACTTCATCTACTTCTAGAAAAGATTGTCTATACAACCCAATATTTGGTAATGGGGACTTAGGAAACAATTGTATCTCATTCTCTAATTCCCTCTTAGGTGGTATCCCTTTAGAATACTGGAACACTCTTCTATATGCCTATAGGAACTCTTCCAACTTATCATTTTTCTCTCTAGTACATTCCTCCAAGGATTTCTTTACTCTTACTAATTCATCACCCAATTGTTTTTCTCATAAGAAAAGAAAAACATATTTCTTACTTATACTAATCAACTTTTTGGCTTGATTGGAACTTATGTCCGACAATATATTTGATTTACCCTTATGTGCATTGATGATAAATGACTTCCCGTCCTTGATTAGGTGGTATGGGTTTTCTCTCCTCGTGAAGACCACATCCCTCATATACATGTAGGGGGTTCCAAACACTACATCTAACTCTACTTTGTCAATAAAATTTACATTAGAACAAATTTGATCTTACATTGTTTTGCGACCTTGATATTTGTATCCCTATTTATCCATCTAAATGAACAAGGTTTAGGATGATCTGATGAACCTCCAACCAAACTTGATCAACATATCGGTTTCGATGAGATTGGCATGTAAACCAGATTCAAATAGAGCATTTACCTTGGTCTTCTTGATCTGCATCTTGATATGGAATATTATCGTCATTTGTTTCTCTTCCTTGTGATGAAGGCTACTTAGATTCACCTCCTTCTTCACTGAAGTGCAGATAATATTTTCATCCACATCTAAGTTGTTCTCTACATGTTTGCTTGAATTTGTAGCGATAAGGTTCTTCTAAGTTTGCATCATTCTTGTGGTTCTTAGGGTTCATCTCTAGATGAAGTTTCCAACACTTTTCTTTAATGTGGCCATCAATGTTACAATAATTATAATGGTTTTTCGAATCATTGCACTAATGTGTTGTGGTTTTCGTCTTTTTATATTTTTCTTTCCACATTTTCTTTCCCTTGAAAGTTTCCCAACTCTCTTTTTGTTTGAAACCACTTGGTTGTCTTTTCTTATGCCCTATATTCTCTAGGTATTGTGCTTGCACATAAGCCTCATTAATTTCTTGGGCTTGAATATCATCATTTTCTTTTCTAAATGACTATGTAGACCCCTCAGATACTTGAGGACTACATATGGATTCTTGGGTGAGATACCCAACATAATAGCCATCTTCCATAATTCATTGATGTACTCTTGCACACCCTACCCTTTCCTTTTCCTGAAGTAATGTCAGCAAATCCACTGATCCTCTACATACTCGATAGGGTAGAATTGGAACTTTACGAGGGTTTTGAAATCCTCCCACTTAATTACTAGAACATCACCCTTTAGCCTAAGTGATTCCAAGTGACTTTCCTACCAGGTTAATGCAATGCATGGCCCTCTAATTTCAATCGAGAAAATGAAATCTTTTGCTCCTCATCTTTGTTGTGAATAATGAAATATACATCTAATTGTTGCAGCCAATGATTCAACTTTAAAGAATCAATCTCACCTTGGTAGGGATTGATATCCACTTTTTCTTCCATCTTAAATAATGACTGGGAACTGGTAATGGCACTAGAACTTGGTTTCTCTTTCTCGACTCCTTTTCTAAGTTTTCTTTGTCTCTTGATTTCCTCTCCGATCCTATCTCTGAGTTAGAGCCTCCAAAATCATCGAAAGGTCCAAATTTTTTCTCTAGAGTTGCCATGAGGATTGACATATTTGGAAAGATATTAACAAATTGTATTCCAACTTTGTAAATTATTTTTCATGTTTGACCCCTTCTTCTTCACCAAACTCAACCACCATGGCTAGGGTTTGCATACTTCTTTATTT
The DNA here is from genome assembly GCA_001517045.1 of Pseudotsuga menziesii. Taxonomy (NCBI): domain Eukaryota; kingdom Viridiplantae; phylum Streptophyta; class Pinopsida; order Pinales; family Pinaceae; genus Pseudotsuga; species Pseudotsuga menziesii. Next base: position 634,090 of record LPNX010379655.1, read on the forward strand.
TTCCAAATCCTAGATCTTGCAATTTCCCACAAAATCCAAAAGAAAATTTCTCTTATACCAATATGATCTGTAAACTTCCATGGATATTCCACTAGAACAACTCATCGCAACATATATTATAACTTAATTCATTTTGTTATATTAATTTCACGGAATGGTAAATAAACTAGAATTGAAAGGAAAATAACTACATAAAAACTAACACATCCACACAAATAACACAGGATATACCCTAGGAAAACCCACTATGGGGAAAAACCCATCCAAAGGTGAGGACTAGGTTTTGCTCTTTTCTTCTCCAAAATGCAATGCAAATGCAAAGAAAATGGTACTCATTGTGGAGTTAGCTCTAACACTAAAACCTGCACAACTACTAAAGGATCTCCTACTTCCTCTGTTATTCTCTAATATCCACTCCCTTCCTATTGCTCAACTATATAACAATACAATAACATCATCATAAATGGAACCCCTTTTCCTTTTAACGGCCATATATTTAACACAACCCAATAACCATTTAGAGTTAGTTTTAGAGTTTGTATATGCCTCAACTCTTGATTAAGGTTGGGGTTTTGGACCCTCTAGAGTGTTCTTAAAAGTCCATATTTTACTAGATTCACATGTGTGGGTAAGAGAGATGACATGGAATCGACTCCGCACCATGGTGGTCAACTAGATATGTCACAGGTCAACTTGCATGAGGCATGACCTCCTGGTACAGATTTCAATTGAGGTGATTCTTGCATCATTCGAAAGGTCTCATAGTGTAGATGTAAGCTTTCAACATTTAACCCCCCAAAACATCGTCTAATCCCCCAAATGTGTTGTTGAAGCCTCAAATGTGCTGGAAGTACCATAGGGAACAACGTAAGGGAGATAGCCTGACCGAAGACTTTGAATAATCCTACGCAAGGAGAAAATACAAACTTAAAACATTGGGACATCCACAATCTGCATTACGGGTTGTGTATTATGGAAAGAACAAGTTCCAAAGAAGAACTATGTTTTCTGCAATTCACCAAACTTATAAAAACAAGAATTTTAAGCAAATTTTTATTCAATCCAAAACATGAAAAGACACAGGGATAAAATCAATAATCATGACACCCCATCAACAAGATAATAAAATTCAAGATTCTCTTCATAATCAATAAATGGGGTTCCCATTTTAATTGATAAAATGGGATCTGTTGTACCAACAACAAATGACAACTCACTGGGTGAAGCACTTATCTCTGCCTTGAAAAGATAGCAATTGTACATGTAGAAGGAGACGAAAGATGAGGCTTTTAACCAAATGAAATATTTCCCTAAAACATGTGTACTACATTAACAAGTCAACCTTCTAAATATTTACCCATGTGTAATTGATTTTTAATGATTCCTTTCTAACTATCATTTGGAATGCAAAGATAAATACTAATTGATTAGATTTCCAACAAAAATATGTTCTTCATTGAAAAACGCTCTAAATGAATAATTTGTGATGACAAGAAGATGTTATCTTAAATTTTTACCTCTAATACCACAAGCACTGCCCTTCTTCCAACATGCTTCTATAGCCTTGACAAGGCTACCTTTTAACCCAATAAGTTGTTTTTTTTCCATCTAGTTAAATATGCGAAGCTTATCAATCCTTGTTAAATATTTGCACTCCTAGAAAGAAGCTGGAAACCACTATTATGACTTGGTGACAGTTTTATTCACACCAACTTACAGATAACGAGCGGGCTGGATCGTGATGAGACCTCCAATCTTGCAACCATTTTTGTGGCTACAAGTCAGTATCTTGGTCAGGTGACCAGATATTGATAAAGTCATTCCATAAGAAAGTATGATCATGAAGAGGTCGACCTGTAATTATACCTCATTTTTCCCAACTTACTCCTAGAGATGTTAAAGAAGAGGATTGGTTTATGTTTAATGTTAACCTCATAAGAGATTGCTTAATGGATGTGTAAGCCACTTTACTCCTTAAGAGAGTGGAATGGTGTTAAGAGGTTTGATATGATAATAATGCAAACCCCACTCATTTCCTCCTAAAGAAGGATCCAATTAAAACATAATTGTAGACTCTGGTTCAAGAATAGCTTTGCATATTGATTTGTGACAGTTAAAAAGAGAAAGATAATCAATGCAACTAAGTTTATGTACAAAGGTAAAACTAGGAAAGTGTTCCACCACGGATAAAGGGATAACCTCTTCTATAAAATCGCCTTGAAAATATCTCTTCACGTATAAGACTTCAAAATATGTAGGCTCAAAATGACTAAACTTGCCCCAGAGTATCATAATTCATTAACTAAGGATCAACAATTCTCTGTCAATTAGATTTTAGAAAAGGTTTGATAAATAAAACATGATTCAAAACAAGGAATTGTAGAATAATTGGAATCGATTTTTCGATAATTAACATTTCAACATTTGGCTCCAATGCAAATGATTATCAGACTGAAAAAAAATCCAAGCCTAATCAGGCAATTTGAAAATAAAACAAAAAGTAATATAATCTAAATAAACTAAAGCAAACGAGGCTTTACGATTATGACTAACATCTCATGTGGAAGAATATGTGTTTAAAATTTTGTTGTAGAAAAGATTTGTGATTGTAATAGGGGTGATAAATAGTGGATCAGATCAATTCTTAAATCGTACATAATTATTTGAATTGACTATAGTTGTATTTGTAAAATAAATCCTTAAATGTAATTACAGATTCTTTTACTTTAAATATTCAATTGATAGTATTATTCACCACGTGAGATATTGAGCCAATTGAAGCCCTTTTATTTAGAAACCTAAATTAAAAGAAATGTAAAATAATAGTAAAAATAGGCCTTAACAAATTGTCTTATGCGAACAAAAGTGGGATTTGTCGTCGTGTTTATAGAATCGAAGGAATTTGTTATTGTAAAGAGAGTAATTATATTAATTCATAAAATTAAAATGTATTGGATCGATTAATTGAATTGATTATAATAAAACTCTTAAAATAAATTTATTCTTCTTCAGTTGAAGGATTAAGATCAACATTTTTTTTTGTTGCATAAAATTGTTTAGGACAATGAGACCTTTCTTTATTAAAGATTTTGTATACTAAGCTAAATTGTGTGCAATTTGTGACAATAAAATATGAAAAAACCTATTTTTGCATATCCAAGAAAGATCAAAATTCGTGTGTAATGAAGATGTTCTAATTTTAATTACTTTGTCTCATGTCAAAATATTCTTGCTCTTAAAACTTGGAAAATAATTAATTCAAAACATTTCATGACAAGATCATTATAATTTAAAACTAAAGACATAATTCAAACATGAATGCCTTGAACCAATAAAACAATAAGCGAGAGCATGAATAACATAAAGTGAAAAATGATAAAAATACTTCCTTGAATGCATCTGAAGAAGCATTGTTTCCAACTTAGACTTGGCTTGTCGTTGCAAATATTTTATTGAAGAAAACCTAAAGAGTAATCTAATTATTAAAGAAATTATCAAAACTAATCTATTCTACACCTACTCCTGCACTACTTTAAAAGTAAACAAAAACTAAGTATAATCGAATTTCCAATAGAGCCAATCAAGTAACTTTAACCCTATAAGAAAAAACAAATGATGCATCAACAATACAAATCTTAAAAATGGAGATCCAAAAATTGGAAAAACTAAACTAAGCTTCTTATTTACAAAGAAATGAAAATGACATGGAAAATGGTTCAAAAAATATTGTTCCAATCATAAGTAAATTGGATCATAAAAAGTGGGTTGAAAATTATTGAGATCATAATTCCAAAGAATTTCATCAAAATTGAAAGTGAAAAATATTTCCTTTAGCAATATATCATCATTATTGCATTGAAAGGAAACATCGAAATTTGAATCTTGTGACTGATCAACTTGGTTTTCTTGTTTTTTATGTAGATATTCATTATTGTCAAGTGCATCATATTTATTTGATTTCAAATTATTTGATCGAAATAACTTTTGATTTAAAATTGGATTTAAAGAAAAAATATATCTAGAACAAATATTTTGAAATTCAATCTCAATTTCAGCCAACTCATCCTCTAAAGACTTATGGTTCATATTTTGTTCACAATAATCAGAATCGAAGGACGAAGAAAAAGAATTTTCAGATTTTTCAAAATGAGTAGAATCAATGTGTTCTTTAAAATATGAAGTGTGATTATCATCTTCAAAACTTCATATTCTAAGATCCATCGTTGGATTAAATGATGAAGAACAAATATTACTTATAGGCGAAGGACCTTTTAAACCATTAGGAATAAATGGGAAATCCCCTTTATAATTATTGAAATCTTCATTTTTATTAATAGTTGGATCATTATGATCAAATTGAGAAAAAGACAAATGTTCAAAATTTGTTTGAACAAATTGTTCACTAATGATAGATTGGAAGTATTGGGATTAAGATTTTCTGCAACAGTTTTAGATTGAGATTCCAAACAATGAAGGAAAGATGTGAAACACTCATCGTACCTACATCCATTTGAAAGAGAAAAATGAGGATTAGAATTTACAACTATATTTCTTTTTGTATCTAAGGAGGATTGAATTTTAGATGCAAAAACTATTTGTTTCAAATCATGTAGAGCATTTTGAATATTTCTTTTCTTTTTAATGGACATGAATTCATTGTATAAATCCTTAATTTGTATTTCTGATTGAACAATTTGTGAAACATTTAGTTCATCTTCAACATATTCTACATCATACAAAACAGAAGGAGAAAAGAGATCGAAAGGATACCTCTTCAAATCTTTCTCAATATCTTAAGCCTCTTTTCATGCTTTATCGAAATCTATTACTCCTTTACGTAAGATGAACATAGCCATACTCTTAGGAAGAGATCTAACATACCAACGAAAAGTGAGTTGTGTTGAAGGCCTATCTTCTTCGTGTAAGCTATAATACACTTGTCGAAATCGTGTGTTAAAATACCGAATTGATTCTCCATCATGTACCTACATTTGGATCATATTTTAATAAATTTCAATTATATCATAATGTTCAAAAAAATATCTAAAAGCATTCTTAAATTCTAACCAGCTAGAAATAGAATTCAAAAGTAAAAAATATAACCAGAGAGAAGCCCTACCTTCGAAGTTAAACGGGAAAAATCCATAAGCAACATCTTCATGTATGACATTAAATAAACACAAAATCTATTCATACCTTCTAATATGCTCGGTGATAGAAACATTACCTTCGCCGTCGAACTTCGACAAGATATCAACTTCCTTTTTAGAAAGCTCATGTAAAGGCCCTTGTAGGCTCAGTGCAGTGTTAGACTCCCATGCAGGGATTTGGGAAAGAACCATGAAAGCATACTAAATAAAAGTCAGCTCTTATTATGGGCAATGTGTTGGTTCATGCCCTCCTTCTAGCGCCATTTGTTGAAGCCTCGGATGTGCTAGAAGTACCCTGGGCAACAATGTAAGCGAGATATCTCGGTCGAAGGCTTTGGATAATCCTACTCAATGATTACCCTATCCTCAAGTTGTTTGGTTTAACTAACTCCAACGAGTTTAACGGCTCCATTGGTCGCTAAGTGTTGGTTGCTCCTCAAAGAGGAGACTTTGAATCATGACTAAAACTTAATCCTAAATGTAAACCTAACTTAATGTGTAATTTATCAAATGTGATTGTGATAACCAGTTCATATTAATCTGTCAATCTATGATAACTGATAAATCTAATCATCTAATCGAACTGACAGAATGAAAAAAAAATGTTTTCTTCATAAATTGATTATTGAAAAAAAAATACTAATTTTAATTAGTATCCAATTGATTATCAAGCTGAAAAATCAAATTCATATCAATTGGTGTGTCATTAAACATTAGAGGTTATGCAATGATAAAAAATCATGACAAATCAAGAATTATGCTCATCACAGATTGAAAATGATTCATGCTGCAATTGAAAAAAGTAACTTTTGACATCTAAACATAGGCAACAAAATGTGAATATAAGATGACAATCAACATATTCTGAAAATAAATTACAAAAAACAAATTCAATTCAATTTATTTAATGAATTGATGAAAACTTTACAAAAAATCTCCAGATCCGATGAACTAGCTCGCTGAAAAACTAGAGTACCATCCACTGATCCAAATAAGCAACTGTATGCATAACAATTCTATATTACAGAGAAAAAATTGTCTCTCCTGATATCTCCACCCTATTTTTCAGAGCATAGAAAGTAGGTATTTATACAAAATAAATGACAGGAGAAGATAAGATCAGTTTCCCCAATTCCTGAGCTAACTAGCTGAGTTGTTCAATTTAGAAAAATCGTCCATGAGAGAAATCTAAGAAATTTCGTTTTGAAAAACCAGTCGGATCTTTCAAATAAGATATTTTCTGGGAATTTTGCTTGCGCTTTAACTAATTTGGCTCATTCTGCACAAAACTCATGTCTTGAATTTTCTAGATTCATCTTCATCACTCCTGAAATCGCGTCCAAAGCTCTCTGCTTTCCACTTGGCATGTTTTGACCGCTCCAAATTTGGGATGTAAATCCTTCAATTTGAATCCTCTAAATCCAAATCCACACCTATACAATTTAAAAGAGAGCTTAAACGTCATTCCAAAGCTAGTGAAAGAAATTCAAATTAATAACAATCCATTTGCAAATTAAAATAATGAAAATATATAAATCTGATCCAAATCCAAAAATGATTGTTAAAGACAAATTTTCAGGGTGGTTAAACTATTCAATTGGAAAAAATAATCTTCCCAAACCATTCCTCATCCTTCCAGCTTTTCAACAAGCTATCTCGCGCTTGATTTGGACTCATAAATCTAAAGATATTGCTCTCGAAAGTTATGACTCAACATCCATTGATTTCATTTTTGGGTGAATTGTGGCCGTTGATTTAACTATTAAATTCATTATCCAAATTATTTTCCAAAAGAAAAACGAAATCCAAACCAAAATCCAAACTCAATATTCCCCAAAATATCAAAATATAGGAAATCAAATGTCAGGAAGGAAACTTAGGATTTCTAAAAGATACATTTAAACAAATTAAATCAGAAAAGATCAAAACCAAAATCAAAACCCCAAGTAAAAATGAAATTACCAAAATTTACAGACCCCAAATTAAATTAGAGTCCGAAAAATCGGGTTGTGGAATGCCAAAATGAAAATTTAAAATTTGAAAAAGTGACTTCCCCAATCCGCAATCCACATTTCCTAAAATTGTGGAAATCTCAAAATTGCCGAAATGCGGAAATAAAAATTTAGAAAGGTGACTTTCGGATTGCGAAAATGCCACAATTGCAAAAATGATTTTAAAAATAATATGGTTTCTACAATCTGCAAAAAAAATTATGCAATGATCTAAAAAAAATTATAAAGTATATTAAAAATCTAGAAATGTTTACAAAGTGAAAGAAAATCCAATTTACAAGTTAATTATTAAGAAAAGAAATGTTGGAAACAAGTTACGTGCATAGTAAAAAAGTCACTCATAAAATATAGGAGAGTTAATAAGTTCCACAAATAGGTTTTCCAACATAATCATTTTCCAAGAATAGAATACCAAGAAAAGAATAATGATATTTCATTTTGCACAATAATAAATGATTTTTTTTTTAAATTGCAAAAGGGAAAAATAGAAATTGTATTTTCAAGACCAAATTAACCTATTGAGAAGGAAAAACTTATCCATGATCAAACTAATTTTACATTTGTCAATATTGAATTTTAATACCACTAATTCCCAAACAATCATAAAACAAAAATCCATGAAAATTTGAGAAATTAGAACTAGTATAAACTAAAGCATGCTTGTTTTTAATTTAAATGTTGCTTTTATAAGATCAAATTGTGTATAGATTTAATATATGGATTTAATAAAATACACAAAGTAATTTAATGAATACTAAAGCATGATCATGAATATTTAGAAATGATTTCAATAAGTTTAATTAGATATTAAAATTTTCAAACAAAGCTAGAGAATCAAAATACAATTTGTTTATAAAATGTCATGCCACTCATAAAAAGGAAAGACAAATAATCAATCAAAATCCCAATGCAAGGTCACAACAAGCCATCTTGAATAATGAGCTCATCCAGTGAAGAATAATATGGTAAGTTAACCACCAAGATCATGGAACCAACTCAAATGAATCAAAAAGAAAATACAAGCTAGATATCAAGAAACAATCCAAATAATACTAGAGATCTAAGTAAATGATCAAATAAATTGTGAAATATAAAAATAGAAATCCAAACAAATAAGAAAATATCGATTTTGGTTTCCGCAATCCGCTTTGCAGGTTGCAAAATTGCAGAAATGCGGAACTAAGAATTCGATTTTTATTGATTAAAGGCTTTCCGACATCTGCAATCCGCATTGTGGGTTGCGAGTTGCGGAAATGAGAAAATTCAACCTTAAACAATTGAGACATCCGCAATCTGCATTTCGGGTTGTGGATTGGGGGTTGTAGAAAGAACAAGTTCCAAAGAAGAACTATATTTTCCGCAATTCACCAAATGTATAAAAACAAGACTTTTAAGCAAATTTTTATTCAATCCAAAACATGAAAAGACACAGTGATAAAGGCAAGAATCATGACACCCCATCAACAAGATAATAAAATTCAAGATCCGCTTCATAATTAATAAATGGGGTTCCCATTTTAATTGATAAAATGAGATCAACAACACGTGCCTCAGAAGGTAATGGACCCCAAATATGCAAAGTAAGACTTACTCTTAAAATGGGCCCTACAAGCCAATTCATCTAATTTTCCACCCATAAAGCACTAAAAGATGAAAAATTATATATTGATCCATTTTGGATCATATGGTTTCTTTGGCACTATCCATGGCCTTATGCAAGTAGCCCATTACGGGCTTCTCCCCGTCAACCAAGTGAAAAACCTTTATTGGAGGTTTGCTAATTGTCCACACTTCTCACATACCTTCCCAAAAGGAATTGGTGTACATTAGCTTAGCAATTGTTGTCCCATCATAGCTTCTATTGAATGCACAATTACGCCACTCATCACAAACAAACATTTGCTTCATCTAAAACTAACATTGGAGCATAGATTGAAGAAAGATGAAACTACTGGAAAAATGTGTTATTATAGGATGCAACAACTACCTATTTCTTGTGAATATCCTCAGGGAGCTAAGAAGAAATGCATGGTTATATATGAATTTTCTGATGATCCTAACTTGATCAACAACCTCCTTAATAAAGGATATTTTTCCCATATCCTTAAACTTCAAATCGAGGCAATGAACGTCACATGGAGTTCAAAACAATGTGGGGTGCCTCTCCATTAGCTTCATGTCAATAGCCACATTACTAATTGCATTATCTATTGTGGTTTGGGCAAGATATTCCAAACCAATGTTTTTATGAATGCAATCAACAATTCACATTATAATGTTACATCTTTAACATGTGTTGATGCATCACTGTATTTAATAAACATTGTACCCCTAGGACAATGTACCAAGAAATTTAGAAGGATCTTACCCTTCCCATTTGTCCAACCATTGAACATCTTTGTGCATCTAATGGACTCCCTTGACTTCTTTAGCTCTTCCAATCTAGTGTTGATGTCACTCTTTTTTGCTTGCAAAATTGACCCCCAAAACTCGTTGTAGGTTGGGACCTTGTACCCTAGGAGAACAAAAACAATAACATCACACATTGGCTGAAAAAATGGATTGGTCTTTATGATACAGGAAAATCGCTCCAAAAAATCATCCTCCCCATGACATTGTCTGCTTCTTGCTTCTCCTTTTCTTTAACCATTGACTGGATGGAAGGTTGAGCCCCATCTCTAGCTCTTGGAACAAAGAAAGGTGAGGCCTTCATGGAAGGTGAATCCATGGAGTCCTTCTCATTGCCTTGTGTCCCAAACTTGTCGATGGTTCTTGAGGATCTAGCCACTCCATTGGCAACAACATCAACTTTGTTAGCAACTACCTCTTCCTTCCTTTTGTCCTCATAAATAACATTGTGGGCCATCTACATTATCTCTATGGTTGATTCAATGCAAATCAAAACACCATGCCCTAGGATTTTAGCCAAGTGATATTTCAAGCTAATCTCTCTTGTCATAGGTTGGCCATACCATATACAAAACAACCTTTGACAGAATGTCCCATTCTCAAGGTCATCATACCGCCACATTTGATCCAAAACCTTTGGCATTTTGAGAAGGCAATATTAAGCCTCCAGCGTGCACACTGGGACCAAAAAAAGGGAAAAAAATAGCATCAAATATTACTAAAAGAAAATAGCCTATTGTTAAAGGAAAAATAGCCCTCTAAATTCTTTTTTGAGCCATAGAAAATGATGATAAAAGGAAAGAAAACATAGACTTTGAAAACCCTACAAAAATGTTAGAAAAAACAAGGTAAGGGGTGAAATTTGAATAAATACCTAGGGTTTGAGATGACCAACACCGTATATAGCTAGCAATTGATTTGTGTTCCAATGAAAAAAAGCTTGATGGTGATGAAAACAAGAATTTGGTCTCCTAAACCTGTTGGTTGTTGGTTGCAAACTCTCTTTCTCTCATTCCCCAACACCCGCAAAGCAAAATGTCCTCTTAAAACCCAAAAATTCCCCTTTAAATTGTTGAACCCAAAAGGTAGGTGAAATTTGAGGTCGTGTTACAACTTTTACTGAAAAAAATCACAGTTTTTTTTTGTAAAAATCATGATTTTCAATGTTTAAGGAAAAATCATGATTTTTTCGGTCCTAAAAATCAACAGCTAGAAAAAATCATGATCTTCATGTGGTGGCCAATTTTTCAACGGTCTTTTCAACCATGAATTTGTCCACAAGCACAGGCAGCCTCCAACAAACAACATAGAGTGTCTGCAATCGACATATAAATACAAGGCCAAAGGACATCCTTGACAAATAGAACAATGCCAGTAAATCCTAGAAAAGAAAGAAGACCTTGTTGACTGAAACAAAAAATGAAGCATTGGTGAACAGATGTTTACCCTGGAAAGAACACTAAGAGCCAAAACCCCAAAATATCAACATCTCATAAATAAAATACCAATCGACCCAATCATATGCTTTGTCAATGTCAATTTTCAAGATTAGAGTTTGGTGTCCAGTATTCCTTGCCCACTCCAGTCTCCCTTAGCATTGTGAATCCGCTTAGTGGCAAATTATGTCGTTTTTTTGGGATCAGACAAGACCTGTTTCAAGGGAGATTCATTCAGCTAAACATGCTAATGATGGAGGTTCATAGAGAATTTGCAAAGATTGAAATAAATGATGTGGAATCCAAAACAATGAATTCTGCAAAAATTGAGTTTGTAGCAACTAAAATGAATTTGCATATTTTATTCAAAAATAAACTGGAAGAATAAATGAAAATAAAGGGCAGGCAATCAAGGCCAAATTTGAGAAATCATTAATAGCGTTGGTGTGGATGATGAGTGGAAGAATGGCATGACAATATACTATAAAAGTAAAATGCAGGTGATTCTAGTGTACAGTAAGAAACATAAAATTGTTTGAATATTAAAGTCCAATTTTAATAGATATATAATTTGTACCAGAGTCATTTTTCGGTAGCTTCCTTTTATTGGATTCATGTGGCTATAAATCTGCTGGCAATAGGTATCTATTTCAGCTACGTTTTATTGGATTCATGTGGCTATAAATCTGCTGGCAAGAGGTATCTATTTCAGCTACGTTTTATTGGATTCATGTGGCCATAAATCTGCTGGCAAGAGGTATCTATTTCACCAAAGTCACATAAATATGGCACTAAGGATAATATGGCACTGAGGAAACTTGAACACTGGCTGAGGCGATAACAATATCCCACTTTTATTGACCTGGCCAGCCCTAGTTAACATAATAAAGTCAATTTAATAAAGAAAAATGTCAAAAAAGACAAGGGTAAACACGTACCACATTAACTTTTCTTAGTAGTTTTTGCCCAGCAATATTCTTATATAAGAAATCCATCACAACTTCATGCAGAATGGTCACAAGACCCTGCCAAAGATTCACTAACCAATCAGCTTGACTGTTCTGAATTTAAATTAGTTCTTTAGAGTAACAGAGAGACAACGATAATATTATTGCGGTTCTTGAGAACACAATGATGGGCATAGGCAGCTGATGCATCATGAAAATATTCTAATGCAGAAGCCATTCAGATTAGCAAGAGAAATAACAGTAAAATAAGATTGGTGCACCCTTCTTATAACAATGTTGAACAGAACACAATGGAGGGTAGATAGGCTTCAACCAAACAATAGTGTTTCCACCTTTATTCCATTTTACTGGCCATCCAGGGCTGTTACTAGCAGATCTATTTCCCTGACCTTCCCTTCCAAAAAATCTTGCTGCCAGTCCCCAGTCCCTAAGAGTGGGAGAAAGCCATTAGTTATAATTGAGAAGTTGTAACAAGTAACACTGACAATTTTTTAAAAGAACACTCCAATTTTACAGCGCCCAATTTCAAGGCTCAAACAAAGGCTCCACCTTTCTTCATTGACAATTTTCTAGTGTATATCAATACCAGCCAACCTCCTTAATAATCAGCCAAAGAAACATTAGGTCCTCTTCACGCAGGGAATCCTTAAAAATACTTCACCGAAGTCAAAAAGGAGGGAATCTTCACCTAAGTACAGACATTTATGGAGTAAAGACTGCGTATACCTTTTGTTGACATTAGACTGTGCAATAAAGCAGGTCGTGGAAGTGTTGTTCTGATTGAATTGCAAACATGTCACAACTGAGAATAACTAAAAAACAGTAAACTTCTTCCTGAACATAAAGGAGTTTTCAGAATGCTTAAACATGAGGCGCTGAAGGTTATCGGTATGGCGATCTTTTATGATTGATGTTTGGAAATTTTTCCTCATCAGAAAATGTTGGGTTAACCGAAAATGATATAAAGGAGCAGAGTATCAATGCAGAACAAAATCCCATGATATGGATATGCCACTACAGTAAGATAGCTTGCAATTACTACTGGAGAGAGGAAGGATGCTAACACATGAACCTAATGACTTACAAACCAGAATCTGTCTGGATTGGCAAAGTTTTTGGTGTAGGTAATGCCTTGTAAATGACCTGTCTCACAATTGTTATCTACATGGGATGACAACACACACACGCGACACAATATAAATTACTTGAGCTACATTTAGCAAGTCTACAAATGAGCATACAATGATATTGTTTGTAAATATGATCCAAAGAGGGAGGAATGTTAATACAAGAAGTAATTTTTTATGTATTTTTTTAAAGAAACCTCCTAAATCAAAGAAGAAGGTTAACTGAGTCCAGAACTTCCGGCATAAACTCATCATACTTCTCCATGTCTTTTGAGTAAACATTACTGGCATGGTATAATAGCATGCAAAAAGCACTACATCACATAGAATCCAGTGTTTAACTCTTCAGTCTAAGTCATCAAGCAGATGTTCTACAAATTATAATGGTGCTTGTACATTTTAAATTATTAAACATTCATGCTTCATGGGTTTAATTTACCTGCCTAAGGCAGAAAACATCATATCCTGTATACAGTGTTAGCAAAATGTACCACAGAAAATCTCCAAAATCCACAAGAAACCAGAAACGAGAGCAATTATACCCAGCATGTCAACTAAGACAACAACTATGAGCATGCTTTTGGTAAGGCGAACTTATGGATTGCCAATAACCTAATGGTCCCACAGAGAGGGGAGTTTCCTTCTTTGTCACTATTTCAATCATTAAAAGAAGAGGAGCTCAAGTTGGAGAAAATGGAAGTGTCGTGCCATGGATTCCTGTTTTCTCAGAGCTGATGGTGGGAAAAATTTGACAGGAACACTGCAGAGCTGATTAAAGAAACGATATGCAATAGACAAAGTCCGTGTGCATTTCTTAACAAAAAATCTCTGAAGCCATAGGAGCTAAAGCTACCCTCCCTCTCAAACCGAGGGTTGAATAAATCATTCTTCAAAATTTAGGAGATTTGATTTTCTCCCTCATGTCCCTTTCTTTCAACTCCATGGGACCAACTTCTATAATATTGCGTCGCTGAGCAGCAACTCCACCCACCTGAGGAACCATTAGATAATCATTGGGAAGACACAATCCATCCTTGATAAAAGCGATGCAGTTTACTTTTCTATAAATATTTACATATGAAGATTTGTCATGGTCTGGGGAGGGCTCCTAAGGCTTAGACTAAACCCTGAAACAATAGATGGCCTTTCACTATAACAAGAGCTCACTTGTTTCTTCACGTCTTCATCCACATTATGGAGCATAAATTCTGTGTCATGCACATAGTCATCAGATTTCATCTTCTGTCCCAAGGTTTCCAACAAATCATAACAGTTTTCTGATTGTCGGTGTGATGTGTATCCCATAAAAAATTCATTAACACTGTTATTTACATCGATCATGCTACAAGCCGGTAACTTTTTCAATCCCTTGTCTTTCACCATTTTTTTCACAGCTGCGACATCATCCCACTTTCCAGCTGCAGCATAGATGTTTGAAAGAATTATATAGCATCCAACATTTTCAGGGTCTTTGCAAATAAGCTGTTTTGCTGCCCATTCACCCAGTTCAATGTTGCAGTAAGTTCTGCAGGCACTAAGCAAAGCTCCCCATACACTTGCACTAGGTTCCAATGGCATTATTTTAATAAAATCGCGTGCCTCATGTAGATTCCCTGCACGGCAAAGAAGGTCAACCATGCAAGCATAGTGTTCCACCTTCGGAATAATACAGTAATCTTGAATCATGGAATTAAAGTATTTCCAACCTTCATCCACCAGCCCTGAGTGACTACAGGCAGACAAAACACTAACAAAAATTATGTGGTTGGGCTTAATACCAGTCTGCTGCATTTGCTGAAAAAGAGCGAGGGCGTCCTTGCCATACCCATGCATTCCATGTGCAGAAATCATTGTGCTCCATGAAACTACATCTCTCTTAGGCATTATGCCAAACAATTGGGATGCAAAGTCTATTCTTCCGCATTTGGCATACATGTCTATAAGGGAATTCCCCACAAAAAGATCTGATTCAAACCCATGTTTAATAGCGTAACCATGGATCCACATACCCTGTATCAAAGCTACCAGACTAGTAAAGATCTGGAGAACATTCACAATGGTGGTAGGGTTTGGTTGCGTTTTCGCTAGTTGCATTTTATTAAAAAGCATAAGGGCTTCTTTAGGATATCTGTTCTGGGCATATCCAGCAATCAATATATTCCACGAGACCACATTTCTTGTAGACAATCTGTCAAAGAGATTCTGTGCAACATCAATACTACCAATTTTGGCAAACATGTCCATGAGGGAATTGACCACAAAAACGTCCGAGTCCAATCCTCTTTCAACTACATAGTCATGAATCAACTTGTTCTGTTGCAAATCACCGAAACGGATGCACGCTTGGAGCACATTGACCACTGTAACAGAATTGGGTACAACATCCACCTTCTGCATTCTATCAAATAATGACAGAGCCTCGTTGGCAAATCCATTCAGTGCATACCCAGCAATCAGTGCACTCCAGGAGATGACATTTCTATCAAGCATATTGTTAAAGATTCGCTGTGCACTGTCTATACATCCGCATTTTGCATACATGTCTATAAGTGAATTTCCCAGGATAACATCTGCTTCAAAACCACCCTTAATTGCATGGTTATGAAACAACTTACCCAGCAGCAGAACCCCTAGATGGGTACATGCCTGGATCACACTCAACATAGTAACTGAGTTGGGTTTCATGTCTACCAGCTGCATTTGATTGAAGAGAGCCAAGGCTTCCACTTCATGCCCATTCTGTGCATACCCAGTTATCATTGCATTCCATGAGACCACATCCTTTTCAGGTATTTTGCCAAAAACTCGGCGCGCATGTTCTACAACCCCGCACTTAACATACATATATATAAGGGAATTACTCACGAAAACATCCAACTCAGAGCCACTTTTGACTATATAACCATGAATCTCCTTCCCCTCTTGCAGAGCGAATAGCTCGGCGCATGCCTTCAGTATAAAGGTGAAGGTGAAATCGTCAGGTTGTATACCTGCCTGCTGCATTTTAGAATATATTGCAAAGGCTTGTTCACATAATCCATTCATGGCATACCCTCTGATCATGACATTCCATATGAAAACATTTCGTTGGCGCATTTTCTCAAATACATTGCGTGCATTCTCTATGCAACCCCACAAGGAATACATGGTGATGATCTTGGAGCCCAGAAAGACGTTCTGCTCAAGACCAGTCGCGATAATTTGAGCATGGACTTTCTGTAGTGTTGTGATACTATTGCAGAATTGCAAGAGAGAAGAATAAGTAAAGGAATGGGATGACTCATCCAGTTGCTGTAAGCCACAGGATTTCCAGTGAATATGAGAATCATTATTTTGTTTGGGTTGCAAATTTAAAACAGGAATAGAATGACAGTCTCTGTGATGGATGAGCGCATCATAATGAATAAGAGAAATGACTTGCTTGTAAAGATTTTTGTGATGTCTAAATTTGTTGTAGGTGTCATACCACCGAGACAGCACAAGAGTAAACATAATGCAAACAAAAGCTGTTTTCGGTGATAACATGGACTTCAAACTATAGTCTATTTAATTGTCCACATGTTCATTGTTTCCAATTTACTATGGTTCAATTTCACTAAACTTCTCATTGTAAATTTGCATGCATTTAGTATAGATTCATCTTAACTCCCTATCTACTAAGTGCACAGAGAGATTAAATCTCTTGAAATGCAATTTTTTCTAAAATTTTGCACTGATAGGAATTCAAATCCTTATGTAAGTCTTAGATGGATCTATATTGGTTTAATATGTAAATCTCTTATATGTGCTCAAAACCATCAATGTAAATAATGGTTTAATGATCGCTCAACTCTCATATCTCATAGCAAGTAGTATTCAAGTTTCATTAATATTTTTAATTTTAATTAATTGGAATATATATCTCTTTGGTGTTGAAGTTTAAGTTAGGGTGGAGAATACAAATTTTTTCTTTAATTAATATTTTATTATTTTATTAATGTGCCATATTTCAAACTTCACTTCTACCTTTTAGGTTTAGGACTTACATTGTAATACTTTTATTTACTTAATATTTTATTATATTTTATTATTTTACTAAAGTGTCACATGTCAACTCCACATTGAACACAAAATTGCACTTTTCCAACATATTGGGCTCTAGAAAGTGTCTCTAGTTGCAAAAATAATAAACCTGAATGTATTATAAATATACATATTATGTATTAAAAGGGGCACTACCTTTTTTAATGGCATTATACCAACTTTCTAGCATGAGAAATCAAATAAAAAAAAATAGATATGTGGGCCCAACTCACAAGAGAAAACTAAATATGTGGGCTAGGTTACTATATGCCTTAATTCTTTTATTGTAGCATCTATTTAAAGCTTAACCTTTCCACCATTTCTAGCAAAAACTAAATATGTGGGCTCCATTACTATGTGCCTTAATTCCATCAATTCCACATCTTTGAATCGTGACCTAGTGGCATCTATTTAAAGCTCAACCTTTCCACCATTTCCTCCAAGAATTTTTAATGCTAATGCTTATTGTGCCATAAGGTTTCTCTTATTCCATGTAGTCCAAAATAAGAATTTTGGGAAGATATATTCCAAGCTTTGTTAGTGAAGGGATTCTTTCACCATGTTCCACTTATCAACTGAAGTGTATGCAAGTTGTTAAGACTTCTAGACAGGTTCACATTTCCATTTTTATCCATGGTTTCTTTGATATAGTTTTGGGGAATTAAATTCTTAAATTCGTGGCTGGCTATCATTATAAACCCTAAATTAGTGCTAATAGCCCACAAGCATTCATAGTAGGAACAATGATCAAAATTGAACATGGAAAGACCCTTCCAAAGGGTTTTTCCCCATCCCAAAGTGTTCAGTAAAAATTGTCCTCGAGAAAAAAATAAAACCTTAATTTTACCCTACCAAATAAGAAGAAAAGAATATATGTTAATATTTTAAAAGAAGGATAATTTTTAAATAACCCTTTGTTGGATTATTATCCATTCTGAATACACCGTAAGGACTATATTACTACAAATTTGAACCATTTCTTACATATCATTAAATTCCATGGAACTTGAAACCATATTCCATCTAAGTTGTCCATATATAGAGTTGAATCCACTTATATTTTTTCTCAATTTCTAAGCCTTATACCTTAAATATTTTTCCTTAAGCAAAACATTTAACCCTTAGCTCATGACTCCAAAATTAAAAAACTTAAACCTAAATCCTTAATCTTAATAATTGAAATTTTAATCCTTAAATAACATATAATCCTGAGCTCATCACACTCCAAAACCTATAAAAATTAAACCTAAATCTTTAATCTTACTAATTGAAATTTTAATCCTTGAACCAATATAGATCCATCTTAACCTCGGAACTACCAAGCATCGAAAGGGATAAAGTCCCTTGAGGTGCAAAACTTTTTTATAATGAAAATTTCAAGGAAAAGCTTGCACTTCAAGAGAGTTGATCACTCTCAGAGCTTGGTAGATTTGAAGATAAGATGGATAATTATTGGTTTAAGGATTAAAATTTCAATTAGTAAGATAAAGGATTTAGGTTTAAGTT
Source organism: Pseudotsuga menziesii (assembly GCA_001517045.1). Lineage (NCBI taxonomy): Eukaryota > Viridiplantae > Streptophyta > Pinopsida > Pinales > Pinaceae > Pseudotsuga > Pseudotsuga menziesii. The sequence goes on from LPNX010379655.1 coordinate 652,760, forward strand.
TTAGGATAAAAAATTGTTGTTCTCAAACATTGATGATAGAAAATTAATGTTCACAAAGCTTTGTAAACTTAACAGCTAATCAAAAAATGGCATAATGAAAGGCTCCCTCCATGTTACAACATTCCTTTTGAGAATGTCATGGAGAAATCTCCATCAAATCATCAAGTATTGTAAAGATGACTTGATCACAACACTATAACCATGTCAAGGTGTTGAGAAAACTACACTTCTTTCTAATAATCACATTTGCAATGAAAAAATGGCATAATTTTTCACTTCTTCCCTCTACTACAAATTTTGTTTTGGAGCTCATGTGATCATTGGCGATATGAACCAAGGAGGGGGAATATATGGAGTTAAATAAATATAATATAACCACAAATGGGGCATATATGGGGATAAATTTATATGTAATAGAGTTGGCCTAGTGAAGGGGATTCATGTGCATTGAGTGGATATGTATACATAAAGGTAATGTAGTCATTGTTGTGGGACACGTGAAATGATTATTTGGATGTCTTGTGGTAATTAGAAAAGGATCTCCTATTCTTTAAGGATTTTTTGTGTAACTTATATTTCTTATATATATAAGCATTGTGATCCATGTTTACATTGTTGTACATGATGTGTACTCTTGTCTCTTATGATATTTTAAGGATATTGGTTCATAACAACTAGAACCCCATTTCCCCTATTTGATGGGAAGACTTTCAAGAAGTATCCTCATGATAATCACCTATAGGTTTCTAGTCATCAAAGACAAACTTTGAAAAGAACCAATTAAATAATAATTTAACATTGTTGGTCTTAAATTAGCATTGACATAAAACTTAACTCAGGTAGCAGCAGGTTTCATTGAAGCATAAAACATAGCTTGCATGTGCTAGATGTACACCACTCGACATAATAAAGAATACTACAAATATTTCAAAGCTCATCTGCAAGATTTTCCTTGTAAGTGTTGGGTCCTGAAATGCCCCTTTTTTACCACACTTATTATACCCTTTTTGTCTCGTCCTACCCCATTCTATGCACCAGATAAATGCTCTTTCCTCACACTGAGCCTTGAATATTTATAGGTGTGATTAATTATTGTTTTATCTTATCAATGCCTATTATTGTTATTATTAGAACTCTGTCTCTCTAATTTTACTAATACATCGTGATTTCATAAAGATAGTTCAAGCTTTGAGAAGTACAGGTGTAGAAACCCTAGTAGTTTGAAGTGAAGATGAGATTTTGACACTAGCTATCACTTGCTAGTCACAACCCCACACGCTGGAAGTAAACAAAGGCTGTCATTCCACGTATCTATGCAACATGCTCGGCTGCAACAAACTCAGTCGTGACAACGCGCCGTTGCTTAAGGGTTAGCTGCAATAGAAAGTGTATTCCTTAAATTGTTTATGCTCATTCACTAATGGCCCACGCAATAAGATTCCATATATTCTCTGCTCGCATTCAATTCCACTCACAACTATACAACTTGTTGTAATAAGGTATCCTGAAGATTGTAGATCTTCATGGCTGCCCAATATTAGTCGGCGAAGGTCATGATTGATCATGTATAAATATGGGGAAACATTCTAGGCCAAGGGTTGGTTGATATTGGATTATACTGTGTAAGCTGTGACAGAGAACTGCATTTTCATTTTACCATTCTAATATAAGAAGCAGGATTATTTAGACTTCTGCGTTTTAATCTGTTTTAGTTCGCATCTTTGTTCAAAGGTTGGGCCTGCCTTCACACAAAGATCACCGAGTTAATTAGATGTTTTGATTATTCTGTTGTGTGGTGTGGAAATTATAGTAGATGCATTCCTTTCAGTAGCTGCAACAATAATGGTTGATCGTTGTGATTTCTTTGATAATGAATATTTGCATTTCTCTTAAGCTGCAACAGTGTGGTGTGACAGTCGACTGTGTAGGTTAGTTTCCATTATGCAAGTTTGTGTTAGCTGTAACAGTCTAGCTCGTCTTTAGTTTCTTTTAATTGCTTGTATTTTTAAGGTTTGCTAATTCATTTAGATTATAGCTGAGAGTTGTTTGGTTCAATTCCTGTTGTTTCTGATTCTTAGATCAGTGGAATTAAACTAATGAAGAGTGATCTGCATATAGTCTGGTAATGTTAGGATTTAACTTCTTGCAAAATTAGTCTAGTTATTTATTTCTAGAATCATTAGTTGTTGGATTGAAGTTGTAGGAAGGTAATCACAATTCTGAAATTCTTAAGTAGGTAATTCAGATTAGTTTAATCATGAGAGGAGTTTGACTAAGCATATAAGTAGGACACTTAATCCTTCATTCAATTAATTAGCTACTTAGTGTTTATGCACAGACAGTGTGAATTCTCTTTGAAATAAAAAGACTTCCTTGTGTTGACAATTTATATTGAGCGTTATGCATGTTAGTTGTAACTAACTAGCATATAGAGTGACCAACAGTAAGGATACAAATGTTGACATAGGAACATGATTCTATCTTGATTATGTATAGTGTTTGTAATTCATGGTTCAAGCTCCAATAATGCAACCTTCCAAGTAACAATGAGAAATTTTGTAGGTAATAGGCACATAGCCACATCTGAAATATTTACAATGAATGATGCAATTTAATAGCTTAATCATTTCAACCAGCCAAATCCTTTTATGCAGGAATATCACCCTACCTTGCTTTCCTATTTTAACTTGGTTCTGATCCCAAGTGCTTTTGTCTCAAAGATGAGATTTATTTCATGTTGTTGATCCATGTCTGAGATGTGAGAAACAATTAGTTTGATAATGTTACAAGGACTCTATGTTGAGGTGTAATCAACATAATGACAAACATTGCACAATTTTCTATTTTGGGAAAAACCCAACTGTTATTTGGATTAAGGAAACAAAATATAAATCATGATAATTTGGCAAAGGTATTTACTTTTTATTTTATTGGATAAGCCTACTTAAGTAGAACACCCTTGCTATTTTCTTGTGAAGAAAAAATTTATATGAATGTGTCCTAGTTTCATGCTAGGTGATCCTAATTAGAACTGATTGAAATCACATAAGAAATATGACAACTGATATGCTATTGATTTTGCAATCTCTTTTGAAGTATTTTCCAAGGGAAATATCATGTTCCATTGCCAAGAAGTCATTGATTCTCACATGCATTGAAGAAGCTATCGTGTTCACTAATTTTTATAATAATTGTAATTCATGCAGAGGATGGCATGGCCTTCATATGTCGATACAATGATAAATGTTGCATATTTTTTATATTTTAGTTTTGAAGAAAACAAGGAAAAATAAAAGAAGCACATGTTGAACATATGAAAGAGGGGTTGGAATACTAGAGAACTACTCACTTCTAGAGGAGAGATAAAACATTTGTTGAAGTAATCAAAATTCCTACCAAAAGTGGGTCAATGGGTTATTGATCATTGCAAAGATTGATCAAGTTTAGAGCAATCTGCATGAATAAATTCAAAGTTTAAACATTGGATATTTCTAATGAAGAATTTTTGTTTACTTTTTTTACGATGCATATGAAGTAAGATAGACTCATAATACGTGTTTTCCCTATTGTTACACCCCAATACAGAAGGAAACTAGAATCTTGGTGGTTTGTCCCATGTTTTTCACATACATTATGAATTACATAATGAGATTATAATACATGTAGCCAAATTTCTACTACCATTTGGTCTAGTACACTAAGTCCTACAATTAGGAAATTTTTTTTATCTGAACAAACTATGTATCAAGAACCTCTTCTCCAACTACAACTTCCATGCGTACAATAATGAGAATTAAATGTTTCATAAATGGTCTTTTTCCATTATAATTTTTTAAGTAAGATAGTACCTTATATTCTATTAGTAGTACAAACCGATACATAGAGTACAAAAATAACTTTCTATCAGGCACCCCTCCCTTGGGAAAATAGAGTAACATGAGAGATTAAACCTTAAGTATAGAGATGTCTTAAAGTTTTTAAAATGTCTGCTTAAAGATGAGGTGCTTCAAAATAGACTAGCTATAGAACCGAATTTAAACAAAACTTAAGTCTAACATCCTGAAAGATAAGAGTTTTCTAACAAAAGTTCAACAAATCTTAAACATAGAAACAATGGGGGAGACCCAAAGGATCTTTGGGTGCACCCTACTTCATCTTTCGGAGTAGCACATTCATCATCATCATCATCTATGATGATGAGTTGTTGGAGCAAGCAAGTTGGGTTTTGCTTATGTTGTTGGACCTTATCCAAATATTCCTCTGTAACCCTAGTGACTTCCAATCTAAAAGCCATAGATTTGGCCAGAATATTTTGATTTGCGTGAATAACTTTCAGGTTAATGATAGTTTCTCAAGTAGTTTTAGGAGAGATTTGATTTCAACCAGTTGACTGCACAGGTCTCCAGAATCCCCCCTCTCTTCCAAAGATTTCCCTAGGAGATATTTTATAGACTAATATAGATCTCGAGTTCTGTTGAATAAATTCATTATACTTATGGAATTCTTCGGGTCTATTATCTAGTCCTCAATTTCTTTCTCCATATGAATTTTCACTTTCAATTCCTCAATTTCTTTCTCTGAGTTCTCTACAATTTTATCTATGAAAAAATGAGTTGTGTGACAGGCTCTCTTGATATAGGCTTGACTTGTCAAGGTCATAAGTGTTGTTGTCTGGCCTGTGAACCTTTCTAGATTTTAAGTTTCCAGTATCCTGGGAGGGACCATCCTCTGACCAGTACTTTCTCTTGATTTCATCCCCGAAATCCATGTTCTCGTCCTGTTTCATTTTGACCTACACCCCATTGTCTTGAACAAGAAAAGCATTTGACCAAATTTCCCTATATAAATATCTTATACTTACGATGAGAGTTTCAATTTAATGGAAGTGTCGCGTTTTTGTAATAGAATTCCTCTATATGTTGGGGGTCTCAGATGAATTGCCATCGCACGAGTCCTTTGCATGAGATATTTCAACAACATTAATTTGATGAGCACCCTCAAGATTGAATGCCCACTAATAGTCATGATTAGAAAGTACAAGCAAGGTAGAATGATCTCATGACAGATTTGAGTCAGCAAGAGAGATAAATATTGTAAATAATGAATTATTATAGGTAAAGGTGATGGAATGAGGGATTGTCCATTCTCTGCGTCGATCTAACCTCATGATTTTCTAGTTCATCGCCCTCTTCTCCCAATTGGCTTCAAATGCAATGATGACATGAATTTTTGGATTTACACTGTCATTCCCTTTGGTGGATGATTTAAAAGGTTGGTTTAAAATGGACCCACCCTCTTCCCTAGGATCATGTCCTTCCTGCACATGTCTTCTAGTTCTATGAGGAAAGAAATGCTGTAAATTGTGGTTATGATCCACTTGTTTCGTCAAGTTGGAAGGCCCGCTTGGGTCATTTCTACCCTTGCTGGCGATAGTGTGGCATACCTAACCCACAAATGATGTTGGATATTTGACTCAACCACTCTAATTTATTCCTCTTTGGTATCAATGTTAGCATTCTATAGCATATCATCTAGCTGGTTTCCTTGGCGTCCTACATGGGAAGGAATAGTTATATGGAGATTTGGAATTAGTTGAGCCAATTTTCCAGGCCATAAGTAAGATTCCAGCTTTTGGATAATTTAGCTATCTTCGAGCATTGTATAATTTTGTTAATTGTAGTAATTAAAATTTGAGAATCCCCTTCGATAATAAACTTGTGCAGATTATGAGTTAGGGTGGTTTGAAAGCTAGAGAGAAGAGACTGAAGTTCTGCAACATTGTTTGTGTTTGTTCCTAGCAATCTTGCATATACCCAAAGAATGTTCCCTTGCTCATTTCTCAGATCTCCACCATATCCTGCGGAATCAGGATTACCACATGAAGACCCATAAAAGTTGAGCTTACTAAAACCTTTTGGTGGTTTAGACTAGAAATTTCAACTCTAGCTATGAATATTATTTTATGGTGATGTAGCAGGATTAGTCATGATAATTGGATTTTAATTATTCCAGATACTTTGTTCCTGATGTTCGCAAGTGTAACACCTCATTTTTTACCCCATACTGTAATTATGTAAATATCGTGAAAATGGTTATAAGTCCAGCATGAATGGTCCAAACATTAACAAGTTATGTAAATTTGTATATATTTTCCACTTTTAAAATAAAAACCAGGGCTACTACAGACCAAAGGTCAAAGAAGAGACGAGGGGATATGAATCCACAAGTGATAGAGAAAGGTTGCATGAAGGACATGTGGCTAGCCCATATCACCCTTAGTGCCACTTGGTTTGACTACATGAACACCACATGGCTAGCTCTCATCAATCCAAGTCTCACATGGATAATTTCCAAATTACCTATAAATAGTGGGAACTAGTTCATTTAGAGGATTCTCTCGCATGATGGAGGAATCCTTTTCCATGAGATCTAAACTCCCATCTCATATGAGAGTTGTTCCTACACCTTATGTCAAAATTGAATCCCCATGGATATTATGGATGCCATATCATAGTAACCATTTTTGTAAACCAAGTTATACAAGGAATAGCGGAATCACTTAGTCTTTGCTCATAGAGTTCCTGACCCTTCTGTATTAAAGATTCATTTCTTTGGATAGCAGGCTGAAGGGAAAGGGGTGCTAGAGGACTTGTATAGATGTAGAGAAAGAAATTATACCTTCTTGTGTATGAATAGCCCTAGCTTGGGGGTGACTATTAAAAAAATATACGGCTTGGAAAAATCTATGCCTAGGTGGAACGTTGCTAGTATACAGGCAGTCAGTTACATTTCCAGCTAATTACTCCTTCTATATATAAACGTATTATATTTATATTGTATATGTGTTTAATAGAGTTACAATTAATATGTGTTGAATTGTCACATCCCCCAACCCTTGTTCGGCAGAGAGGACGCGACTACATCTATCAACTCAGCCTGTCTAAGCCCCCATGAACATAATACATATATAAAATGCATTGAACTTAAATCATATAAATACACAGATGCATAATAAAATGTACTTTATATATACAATGAAAGCAAATCATTCATTCAACACATTCATGCATTCAACATGTTCATGATGATTTCATAATAATTCATACGCAAATACAGTTGCAGAACTTAAATAAACAAGAATAATTATATTTGGAGAAGCTTGTTCTGCAACCAGCTATGTCGTTGCAACATTCCACCCAACCATAGACCAGTGTGCTCTTTAATCTCTCAGCAACACTGTCACCCCCGAGCTGGGCATGATTTTCCCTAAGGAATAAGGAACACTAGCAGACTTTCCCCATGGCCAAAGATACAATAAAACTTAGTCAAGCCAACATAGTTGGGTTTATCAGACTTACACAGGTAGTAGTTTACACTTAGCCAAATTCACATGAGACACAACCAAGCCAACAAATGGGTTTATCAGGCTACCATCCAAGCCATCCTTCGAGTTGGGTTTATTAGGCTGCCAAGGAGGTGGAAAGACTGACTACTAAGCTAGTGAGCTCAACCCTAGAGCTATGAACACCCACACTGAATCTAGCCTGATTTCTAAACAATTACACACCCAACACAAGGAAGCATTCTCTTCTCTCCTACACAGTCCCTCAGGCCATGCCTTTATTTCCAGTTCTATTCAGGGCATGCAAAGAAGAAAACTAGCCTTCTAGATTGATCTGTGAGGTTCTTTCACACACTAGGTTTATCAAGCAAGTCTAGACTATTTTTCCATTCCTTCAATCAATTCAAATGCCAAACTTGGATGCACACATAGTGATCTCAGTCCTGGGATTTATCAGAATGTAGCCGATGCTAGGGATTACATACACACACAAAAATTTATGAATTCCTGAACATTCTCGGTGTCAGATTGACTGCTGCAAAAATACCAAAAACAAAAATGTTGTTGGTCTTTCAAATCAAAGACACAAAATTAGATTCAGGGCAATCGTGTTAAGGAAAACAACTAGCAGACTAGAGAAAATGTGAAAGAGAACAATTCTGAACACGAAAACCAAAATCGTGAAAGGAACAAATTGCCAAACAGGGGAAATCATGAAGGGTTCAGACTCGGAATCGTTTTTTGTTTGTTTGTTGCTGCATGAATGCCCAATTGGGTTTCCAAAAACGTTTTTTTCAATCCAAATCGTGAGGGAAGGTGAAACGTTGCCACATGAGGGAAAAGTGGTTGTTTTTGGTGTTTTCTTGCCCAAGGAAATTTTAAAACGTTTTTCCTGAATTGGTGCTCTGCCCAATTCGAATTTCTTCCCACTCTTATAATCCCCCACTCCCTCATCCTTAGGAAAAATCATGCCCCCATCTCATTTAGTTGCATTGACATAGCCGGCTGTGGGTTTTAATAAAAAAATTGCAATTTTAATATAATGTCAAGTTTTTTTTAATGTTTAGCTAGCATAAAAAAATACCATTGGCCCAACCTTAATTGCCGAAACATAAACACTAAACCAATGGTGGGGCATTTGCCTAGATCCACACCATGATTATTTACATCATAATATTTAAATGAAAATGAGGTCCAAATTAGGGTGTTACATGAATGCATTGCTTGAGATAATTGAATATATGTGGTTGCATTCATATAGATTTTGTTTGTATTATTTTCATATGTGCCTCCTTGAATTACAAATAACCAATGTATCTTTTTTAAATTATGTTGCAATTATTAAATTTAAATCATGAGAAAGTGAAATGAAATACATGGAGTAAATTGAGGATAGAATTATGTGTGTTTCATGGCCCCAATGGCTCAATTAAAGCACTAGGGTCGTGACAACTTGGTATCATAGTAGAGGCTGCAACACTAGGACTATATGGGTTGAATTTGATTTTTACAGATAGAATTGCGGGTTGTGCCAAAAGGGTATGACGAGAATTATATGGGAAAAATATTGGAAAACAATGTATAATCACTCCATCATTGAAATTAGAATGATAATTAGCTTATTGAAAGAATGTCTGAATGAATGGGTTAAATTCTGAGAACACTGGGAAATAATTCATGGTTTTGGAAAAAATTGGGTGGAGTCACAGATTGTAGACAAATTTAAGAAAATTCATGCCTTGAGTAGCTCAGTTTTGTTTTCAGAACAAGTAGGGAAGATGGTGTTAAATAAAATCAGGAGCGAAAGATTAAAGTTTATTCAATTGCATAGAAATTTATCAATAAGACGAAAGATTAGAACACACTCTCTCTAGTTATAATGTTTCTGAAGTATTGGAAATGGTCAAGTGTAATTTTGAGTTGGTGATTTGGCTATAAGAAAACAATCTGACAAGTGTAAGTTCATAGAGACACTTGTCAAAATTTTGAATTTTTTGGAAACCATTATGTAGGCCATCCATGTCATGTGGATGAGTGACATGGAAGTTCCACCTGAGCAAGATATCTAATGTGGAAGATCCACTCAAGCATAAGGTTTGATGCAAACCAACCACATAAGATCTGCGTGCATGGGTTTTAATGTGTGATGGAGTCCAAAGGTAGAATAAATCTTATCGTTGGATAGTGGAAGAGATCAATGAATCACAACACTCCAAGCTGGAGAACATGCACATCAATTTTAATTTAATTATTGCAATCATGAAGGGAAACCACCCTCATGTTGATGTGTTAGCCGATCATGCATTTAGGCTCGCAAAAGAGGTTTTGGAAAACCACCTTACTAAGGATCCTGAAACCACTTGTGGTCTGCCTCTTGTGTGAGGTGCAGATATGTGACGTGGGGTGACATCAGGATGATGGTAACCCCCCTCCAGTTATGTCAGGCTTGGGAAATTATACAAATATTATTGGCGGTCAACACAATTTCAAGAGCCTTGTGAACTTGCACAAAGTTTAAAATAACATGCACGAGCCTCAAAGGAGAACCATCTAGATGGTGTGTCGCGTTGTCATGTATTTAGGCCCAAAGAGTATTTTGGGAAACCACTAAATCATGGAGCCTAAAACCACTTCTATATGATAAGCGGTGACCTAAACGCATTGGAATATGGAACATAGTATTCAGTGTCACATTAGTGCTCACATGCCATGCCGTGTCAGCATCATGCCACATCAATAGAAAATTAGAAAAGGATTAAAAAAAATCTAGGCCTGAAGCCAAAATTTTATTGTGTCCATAATAAGAGCATTCTAACTTGGAATTTGATGAGACTTATGGAATTTTTATTTTATTTTCAAAGGCTACATAATTTCCTAATTTTTGCAAAAAAATGGATTTAGTGGGTTTTGAAGGTGCATAGCGCGAGGATGGACGGGAGCTTAGTTGATGCTAAATTGTGTATGGTACAACGATGATCCGGGAACATAGAAAACGATGGACCCTTGAGTCCAAATTCAGAATGATGTAGATTTGGGATGCAAAACAAGGCCGGAATCCACTATTTGGGTGTGCAAAATGTTGATTTTTGAAAACTTATAAGTGGCAAAAGTGACACGGGAACTCATAACCAGAAAATTTACATATTTTGACATTTTGTCTAATCATCCAGCTAAATTTTTTTGATTAGATGCGTATTCTCGATAAATGCTTAGTTTGAGAGATGGTAGTTTTCAGTAAAAATTCCAAGTCTGGATAAATTGCAAAAATTAAAAATTGGATATTTCAAAATTTTATAAAATTTGATGGGAGCATCAGATTTGAATGATGAAGGTGTTTGTGTACTCAAAATTATAAAGAATTTCAATGGGAAATATAAATATATATATATAATTCATTACTGATTTTCTTCTACTGTATCAAAAAATGGTCCATTAGAATAAGTGCAGTTACAAGGAACAAGGTAAAATTGGGAAAAAAATTTAATTTCTGGAAGAAGTAACTTTCATATATAGAATCATAATTGAACAAGGGTGTGATCGTTGGATGAATTGTCAGTAAGAGATAACATTCAAAGAATTTAAATATGAGATAATATTCTTATTTTTGTATAAATCAAATAGAAAAGGGGCATGCAACTCAAATTGACAAAAAAACTGTCAAATGGGTAATTTCCATAATTTTATGTGTACATGAAAAATTTTAAGAAATTTCGAGAATAGGATTATTTTAACAAGATTTAATGAATGAACGGATGGACTATATTAGACATATACCTTGGAAGTGGTTATTAAGTGATTCAAAGCAATTATAGGAAAAAGGAAAATCTTGTTGTAGATAAAATTTCAAAATATATACTATTTGGGAGAGAAATTTATGGTAATATGATTAACGGGTGGTTATATAACTTGCATGGATATCAATGGGTTTAATTGGATCCGGTATTCTATAATTAATCATGATAGATAATGGTTTTTAGTATATATTTAAAGACAACACAACAAGTTCAAAGGAAGAAGAAATATAGGAAAATCAATTTCTCTAGTTGGATGTTGAGTATAGACGGTAGCAGTAATTAGGAGGAGGAATATGGAACATGATAATAGATAAAAGATGACATAAATATCGTGCATAAAATGAGGATTCAATTATTTAACCCCCCAAGGTAAGAACATACGAGTAATTAATGAAGAAAGGAATTCCATAAAATAGGAAATGGCCAAACATGGAAACATGGAGAATGTTGACCACATTTTAAAGGAACAAATGAATAGCACATTAGTTCAACATAACTAGTATGAACACTCAAAATTGAAGTAGAGATAAACAAGAGAACATCTAAACGATGCCAATTCTTTATATAGACTGTGAAATTACATATGGAGTTGATGGAAATAAGTTGCAATTGTATGAGAGTCAAAGAATATAAGTAGGCAAATTAAGACGCAGAATCAAAATGTCTAGGAAAGGAATTAATGAATGGAACTTGAGTGTGTGGAAATCAAGGTAAAATGCCAAGTTGGGCCTGGTTGGAAACTTCCTCGAGGAAATTGAATAGTATCCCAAGGTAAATCATATACATAAACAACTCTATGAATGAACAAGAAGGTAGAAGGATTAGAAAGATGCAAGAAAAATAGATAGAAAAAGTAAGATACAATGTAGATGTAAACTTATGTTAAATACAAGACTTACAATAGCATGAATAAGTTCAAGAAACCGAAGGTGAATCTACAACAATAAATTTAATAAAAGAAAATGAAGTCTTAATGTGTGTGTAGAAGAACAAACATAAAAGTAGGAAAAGTATATTTGCATCTCAACTATATGTATGGGGTTTCATGTAGGACTGGGTCAGATCACTCTAGAGGACATGAAAACAAGTTCCAGTATAAAAAAGGTTCAAAAGATGGATTCCCTGGTTGAAATAAATTCCATATCATAAAAGATGCTGGAAAAGGGAGAATTCCTTCACTTTTATTTTTTTATTTGATTTTATTTCGTCATATGTAGATAGATCTCAGGAATGAGCATGTTGGGAATGAAAATGAATATATATATATATATATATATATGCATGCAAATGTGCTTGGATAAATGTGTAAAAAGGAAATGCATATAGATATGCTTAAACACAAAGTTGATAATGTTGCATGAATAACTTAGAGTTCTGTTTCCAACAATATATAGAAATTACGAGTAGGAATATGTTAGGTATGTGAATGATAAGATGCTTCCCAATGGTTTATAATTTTGTGATGAATGCATTTGCAACACCAATATGGACATAATAAAAAATATAGTATCTAGTCTATGTATGATAAAGAAGAATTCCAGAAGTCTAGATTGGGAATGAGCTGATCATATAGGATGTTCAGATCATTGGTGCAACGACAACCAAAGGATCAGTTCAACAAGAAAGAGTAGTTGAACAAGGGAATCTATGAAAAAGATCAATTAAGCAATGTCGTTTTATGCTAGGAAGAGGAATGAAGAGGGAGAAATTACTTGACTCTCCTTTTGCATTGTTTATATTTATATATGATAAGAAAGTAGTTGTGTGTAGATAGCTTTATGGCATAAGAATGAAAGATTGTAAATTAACTAGAATGCATATGCACTAGTAGGCATATTTGAGAAACAATATGTGATAGATTACATGGGAATACGTTGGAATGCATGTATGTGATATTTCATATAGGGTAAGAGTGATAGCATGGTATACACCATGAGTATGTTGATGTGAGTAAGTCTCCTATGCCACATTTCACTTGAGCTGGTGGTATCATGGACAAGGGTTTTTTTTGGATGTCCTTTGAGCTTGTACAGACCTTCTTCTTCTCCAATGACCACAACATCTTCAAGTGTCTTTCATTTGGACCACATAAGTACTTGTCCTTCTATAAAAGAAACTCTATATCCTTTCTTATCTAGAATCAAGATGGAAACTAGGTTCTTTTTCAAACATGGTACATAGAGTACATCCTTCATCTTCATGGATTTCTTAGAGTCAATCTTGTAGCTTGATTCACCAATACCTTTGATGGGATATTAATAGTCATATCCTAATGATACTTTCTGGGGAGACTTCTTTTCTTCAAGTCTTGACAGAGTTTTCTTCTTCCCTGTCATGTGCTTTGAAGCACCACTATCAATAAGCCACGTGTCTTCTCCAGGTGTTCAGACCCAGAGAGTGCAGAGAATACCACATATTATTCTACATCTTCACCTCTAGTTTTTATTCGAGGTATTTCTTCTTCTTCATCCTCATCTTCAACTAGATGAGCATGATGTCTCTTTTTGTTGTTGTTCTTCTTTGGTTATGGACACTCTGTAGCAAGGTGTCCTATCTTATGATAGTTGTAGCATTGTTACTTTGAGTAATCCTTCTTCTTATTTTGAAACTTCTTATCTGAAGGCTTATGATTACTCTTCTTGAAGTTTGATTGCTTTATTCCTTTAGTATGTGTGGCTAAAGCTTTGTCATCTTCTCTGAGTAGAGCTTCTCTAGTGGATACTCTAGATTCTTATTGTATGCAATCTTCCCACACTATGTCAAACTTCATACTTTATTTTATGGAACATAGAGTCTGAATGAATGAGTCCTAAGGTCTAGTGAGACCATTGAGAGAAGTCATAACTAGTTCATCCTCATCAAGGGTGTCTCCAATAGCACTTAGTTGTTCTTTGAACTGGGAGAACCTTGTGAAGAAATCTTAATAGATTCTCCTTTGCTCATCTTGGTTCCCTTTAGTTGAGATGCCATATTCATCTTTCTATTGATGTTCCTTCCCTCATGCATTCTAGAAAGTGCATCATACATCTGCTTAGGCGTCTTCTTAGATGGACTTAAGGGATCAAGTGATCCTTAATAGAATCACCAATGATCCTCATTGCCTTGATTGGGTCTTATTCATGCTTCTCCTTATCTTCAACTTATGTTGGTTATACAACTTCATTCTTAATGTGTTTCTCAAGGCCATTCTCTTTCAGAATGAGACCAATCATGTACTTCCAATATAGGAATTTTTATATACCTTATATCTTGTCCTCAAGCTTAGTGCTTGGGGACATCCTATCCAGTAGGTCACTAAAAAATGAAATTTCTCAAAATAGGAAGATGACCTTACCAATAAATGCGCTTGACTGAGGTGATTTGGTTGGTCCAACTGATTTTTGAAGATCCCAAATATTCACCCTTCAAATCCTACTTGGGAGGTTGCATCTCTACATAATTTCTAGTTCTAGTTTCCTGCAATTTTCTGGTTCAGGGCCAAACTAGGGTTTGGCTTTCCTGGATATTCAACCACCCAAAAAAATTGATCCTGGGGTTAATATATGTGCTACAGGGAAGCACAAATTTCTATGCAAGCAGATCTTCCAAACTCCAAAATTTACAGAAACCCTAATTTCTTCTCGAGAGGGAAGACAGAGAGTTTCACCTTGTGAAAGTTGTCCTATTCAGGTTAGCTCTTATACCATTCAAGATTTCATATGTTAGTATAGATATCATTAGCGTTCAATTTAAATTCACAGTAGTAGCATATGCAGAATCATTGAAAGAAACATAATCACAAGATAGACACAGTATTTATCCTGGGAAACCCTTAAGGGGAAGAAAACCCAGCCAAAACTTCCTCTATATAATATGTATAAGATAAACCCCAAAAACAGGCATTCTCCTCCTTGCTGCTCTCTCTCTCTCTCTCTCTTATGTGTTACTCAAGTGAATGAGTCTGTGTTCAAATAAGAATCAAAACCCTCCTATTTATAAAGATTGAGCCAACTAAGTTTTACCCTAAACAAGTCATCCCCCATTAAACTGTCTGGGTAGGATTCACCTAGGAAGACTCAAAAAAATATATTATATTATTCATTAGGGTACTAATGACATGAATTACAATGGAGGCTTTACCTCATGACTCTATGATTACCAAATACAATGGTAACACCTCGCTGAAGGAATAATAACATCTCCCTTGGGTTACATCAATAAAATATATTTAGAATATCCTTTGAAGTTACAATATTTCAACACTCCTCCTTAACGAGAAGGTTATTCTACTGACAACATCATAATAGACTATAGGATAATAGAGGGACAATACCTACATCAGTATCAAGGTAATACATCTATACGTCATAGGAAGTTTTCACAATCGGTAACTCAAATAGTTACTCTTCAATGTCTTAATATTTTGCATCACACGATCACTTGATCCTTTTGCAGCAACACTTCGATATTTTGATCCTTTGTAGCAACACTTCGATCTTGTGACCCTTTGCAACAATACTTCAATCTTTGATCCTTTGTAGCACTTTCAATATTCTCAATCCTTTTTAGCAACACTTTGATCTTCAATCCTTTGTAGCAGTAGTCCGATCTTCTTGATCCTTCATAGTAGTAGCACTTCGATCATTTTGATCCTTTTTAGTAGTAATTCAATCTTCTTGATCCTTTGCAACACACTTCGATCTACTTGATCCTTTTCCTCCATACTACCTGCAATACACATTATCTCTTTGTGGGATGATCAATCCCTATCACTTTAGGACGTGAGTCCAAGTACGATGCAACCCTCCATTAGCTTGATCCATGATATTGATCAGCTGAATCGTCTACAACTGAATGAAGAACTCAACTACACCTAGATGTAGGACCAATTGTTTGTGAGGAATCATCATAGACCATCCATACCACTAATGTTAGGACCACTCCCAATTGAGTGTTATACAATAGTATATACACTTATATGTAGGCATAATCTTCCAAGCAAGAGTATTATCTGTAGAGCTGATCTCGACTACATACAAAATGTTAGTCATGTCGTAGAGCATCCTTACCACTAAGGTTAAGACCACTCCTGAGTGAGTGTTAATCTATGGTATCCACAAATGAATGTGGGTACTCTCCATGCGAGAGTAACATCTGCAGGACCATCCTTAGTAAGGACCACTCTCATGAACAGGGTGTTATACCTGCCATACTCAAGAGAGTATACTATCATCCACAAGTGAATGTCAGACCTTGTCATCATCACTGTCATCCATCATCGATGTCAGTCTCATCATTACTCCCCCTTTCCTGGGATGTTTCATATTATCAACCTGCTCCCCCTTTATCTGAAGAGGGTTCATGTCTTCGACCTGATCGTCCTTTTTCGAAGAAGGTCCATATCTTCATCATCTGCAGTCCCATCACTATTCCTCCTTGTGAGAAAAGTCTTTTCGAACTACACCAATCTCGTCATGGAAATATTCAAACTTTACTTGAGATATAGGCTTGGTCAGTACATCAACAGCTTGCTCATTGGTACTTACATACTGGAGATTTATAGCTCCCTTTTGTACCATATCCCTTATCTAGAAATATTATATTTCTATGTGCTTCGATTTGTCATGGAACACCAGATTCTCTATCATATTTATATAACTCTGGTTGTCACAGAGAATTACTGTGGTGTCCAAATCCATGTCAAATAATCCTGACATCAACTTTCGAATCCATATCGCTTCACAACAAGCGGAGCAAGCTGCAATGCACTTTGCTTCAGCTATACTAAGGGAAACACTAGACTATTTCTTACTAAACCATGAGATCATGGTAGATCCCATACAATAACATCCACCTAAGGTGCTCTTCTTGTCTGCGGCACTTCCTTCCCAATATGATTTCGTATATCCATATAATTTGTAGTCATGATCTCTACCATAGTAAAGTCCCAAATGTATCGTACCTTTTAGGTACCTCATCACATGATTTACAAATATCACGTGAACCCATCTAATTTTAATAGATACTGACTCAAGGTGTTCACAAAAAAGAATACATTTGGCCTTGTCTTTGTCAGATACATTAATGACCCAATATTCAGTCTGTACTAAGTCATGTCCACTAATTCTGATGTCTCATCAGAAAACAGCTTCAGGTTGATATCCATGGGTGTGGCCATGACTTTACAATCCAACATATCAAATCTTTTCAAGATTTATACTGCAAACATTCCCCTATTTAGAAAGATTCCTTCTTGGATTTTCCAAACTTCCAACCTAAGGAAATAATGCATCAATCCAATATATTTCATCTCGAATTCTTCAGCTAGCTTCTTATTACAACTTGTGATATGTTTCTCATTTCCAGTCAGAAATAGATCATCCACATACAGTAATAGTATGACAAGTTCATCATTCATAACCTTTATGTAAAGGTTAGTATTGGCTTTAATTTTGGTAAAACCCAAGATTGTCAAGAAATATGTATTCTACCATACCAAGCTCTAGGAGCTTGCTTCAGTCCATACAGAGCCTTTTCGAACTTTCATACATGAGTCACTCTGTCTTCGACTTCAAATCCCTATGGTTTTTCTATGTAAACCTGTTCCTCAATCACACCATTAAGGAAGGTTGTCTTTACATCCATCTGGTGTAAGTCACATTTCATCATGGAAGCAAGTGCCATGATGGTTATGATGTAAGTGTACCTTGATACTGGAGAAAATGTGTCTTCATAATTGATCCCCTCTTTTTGAGAGAATCCTCTAGACACACATATTTCCTTTTACTTTTCAATACTTCCATCAACAACATGTTTTATCTTGTAGATCCATTTCGAAGACACCACACTCTTGTTTTCTGGTTTAGGAACTATATCCCAAACACCATTCTTCATTATTGACTGGTATTCTTCTGTGATTGCTTCAACCCATTCTTTCTTTTGTGCAGCTTCCTCATAACTGGTGGGTTCTTGATCTACAAGGTCACACATCAAAGCTACATAATTGGAATATGGATTTGATCTTTTGGTGGTTCTTGTGGAGGCTTCTGGAGCTCCATATATTTTTGCTTCTTGTATGATTTCTCGTACCCAAGTAGGTTTTCTCTTTCAAGAGATATCCATTGTAGGGGGTTCCTGAGGTTCTAGCATGTCATTATCTTCAAATGCTACTATTTCAAGAGAGGTTTTAGCTTCTACCGTTCTGGGAGGTACATCCTCTTCATGTACTTCTTCAAGATGAGAACTCTATATTTCTTAAGAGTTGTCTCTTTATCAAATGTTACATCCCCACTAATATTGATATGATGGAATCCTGAGATGTACATCTTGAAGGATTTGGATACTTCACAGTATCCAACAGATATTCCTTTCTTCCCAGAAGGATCCAATTTGGTTCTCTTCTCTTTCGAAATATGTACATATACTGGGCAGCCAAATATATTGAGATGGCTCACTTCAGGTTTCTTTCCTGTATACATCTCTTCAGGAGTCTTGAATCCAAGAGCACTATGAGATAATATATTATGCACATATACAATTGTTCTTGCTGCTTCAACCCATACATTCATAGGGAAGTCTTGGTCATGAATCATGGTCTTCACTACTTCCATGATAGTTCTATTCTTTCTTTCTGCAACACCATTATGTTGGGGATTTTAGGGAGTGGTTAGTTCCCTCTTGATTCTCGCCTCCTTACAAAATTATTCGAGTTCCTTTGAAGTGTATTCTCCACCGTTACCTGATCTCAGTGTCTTGATTCTATTTTCTGAGTGGTTCTTTATCAAGGCTTTGAATTCCTTGAATTTCCTAAACATTTCACTCTTATTCTTCAAGAAGTATATCCAATTCTTTATTGAATACTCATAAATAAATGTGACATAATACTCATACCCACTTAAGTATATGGAGGGAATATGGCCACATACATTAGAATGAACTAGTTCCAACGTACCTTTAGTCTTTGTTTCACTTTTTGGAAAGGGATTCTTGATGTTCTTTCCTCTTGCGCATCCTTTTCAAGTTCCCTCATGATCGATATTTATATATGGTAACCCTATTACCACCTTGCTTACATAGGGAAATGCTTTGTAGTTGATGTGAGCAAGTCTCCTATGCCATAGTTCACTTGAGTTGGTGCTCTCATGGACAAGGGTTGTCTCTGGATGTCCTTTGAGCTCGTACAAACCTCCTTCTTCTTATCCAATGACCACAACATATTCAAGTGTCTTTCCTTTGGACCACATAAGTACCTGTCCATCTATAAAAGAAACTCTATATCATTTCTTATCTAGAGAAGAGATGGAAAGTAGGTTCTTTTTCAAACCTGGTACATATAGTACTTCCTTCATCTTCATGGAGGTCTTAGAGTCAATCTTGTATCTTGATTCACCAATACCTTTGATGGGGTATTGATAGTAATCTACCAATGATAATTTTCAGGGAGACTTCTTTTCTTCAAGTCTTGACAGAGTTTGCTTCTTCACTATCATGTGCTTTGAAGCACCACTATCAATAAGCCATGTGTATTCTCCAAGTGTTACAGACCTAGAGAGTGTAGAGAATAACACATATTCTTCTACATCTTCACCTCTAGTTTTCATTCGAGGTATTTCTTCTTATTCATCCTCATCTTTAGCTAGATGAGCATGATGTCTCTTATTGTTGTTGTTGTTCTTTGGTGATGGACACTCTCTAGAAAGGTGTCATATCTTATGACAGTTGTAGCATTAATACTTTGGTTAATCCTTATTCTTCTTCTTTTGAAACTTCTTATTTGAAGGCTTATGATTACTCTTCTTGAAGTTTGATTTTTTTCTTCATTTAGTATGGGTGGCTAGAGCCCGATCATCTTCTCTGAGTAGAGCTTCTCTATTGGCTACTCTAGATTCTTCTCGTATGCAATCTTCCCACACTATGTCAAACTTCATACTTTCTTTTTTGGCACACAGAATCTGAATGAATGAGTCCCAAGGTCTGGTGATACCATTTAGAGAAGTCATAACTAGTTCATCCTCTTCAAGGGTGTATCTAATAGCACTTAGTTGTTCTCCGAACTACGATACCCTTGTGAAGTAATCATGAATAGTTTTCTCATCTTGGTGCCCTTTAGTTGAGCTCTCAGATTAATCTTTCTGTTGATGGTCCTTATCTCATACATTATGGAAAGTGCATGAGACATATTCTTAGGTGTCTTCTTAGATGACACTTGAGGGATCAAGTGATCTTTAATAGAATCAACAATGATCCTCACTGCCTTGATTAGGAATTGTTCATGCTTCTCCTTAGCTTCAACTTCTGTTGGTTTTGCAACTTCATCCTTAATGTACTTCTCAAGGCCATTCTCTTTAAGAATGAGACCAATCCTATACTTCCAAGCTAGGAAGTTTTCTATACTTTCCAGCTTGTCCTCAAGCTTAGTTCTTGGGGCCATCCTATCCAATATGTCACCAAAAAATGAAATTTCTCAAAATAGGAAGATGACCTTACCAGTAGATGCACTTGACTGAGGTGATTTGGTTGGTCCAACTGATTTCTGAAGATCCCAAATATTCACCCTTCAAATCCTACTTGCGAGGTTGCAGCTCTACATAATTTCTTGTTTTGGTTTTTTGTAGTTTTTTGGTTCAGGGCCAAACTAGGGTTTGGATTTCCTGGATATTCAACCACCCAAAAAATTTGATCCTGGGCTCAATAGATAATCTACAGGGAAGTAAAAATTTCTATGCAAGTAGATCTTCCAAACTTCAAAATTTGCAAAATCCCTAATTTCTTCTGGAGAGGGAGGAGAGAGAGTTTCACCTTATGAAAGCTGTCCTATTCAAGTTAGCTCTAATACCATGTTAATATTTCATGTGCTATACTAGATATCATTAGTGTTCAATTAAATTTACAATAATAGCATATCAAAATCATTGAAAGAAACACAATCACAAGATAGGCACAATATTTATCCTGGGAAACCCTCAAGGGGAAGAAAACCCATCCAAAACTTCCTCTATATAAGATGTATAAGATAAACCCCAAAAATAAGTATTCTCCTCCTTTTTGTTCTAACTCTCTCTCTCCTATGCGCTACTCAAGTGAGTGAGTCCGTGTACAAATAAGAATCACAGCCCTCTTATTTATACAGATTGAGCCAACTAACTTTTACCCTAAACAAGTAGGCCCCACTAAATTGTCAGGGATGACTTCATCTAGGAAGACTCAAAAAAGTATATTATATTATTCATTAGGGTACTAATGACCCGAATTACAATGGAGACTTTACCTCATGACTCTACGATGACTAAATACAATAGTAACAACCCACTGGAGGAATACTAACAT
Source organism: Pseudotsuga menziesii (assembly GCA_001517045.1). Lineage (NCBI taxonomy): Eukaryota > Viridiplantae > Streptophyta > Pinopsida > Pinales > Pinaceae > Pseudotsuga > Pseudotsuga menziesii. Next base: position 674,201 of record LPNX010379655.1, read on the forward strand.
CTCCCTTGGGTTACATCAATAAAATACATTTAGAATATCCATTGAAGTTGAAATATTTCAACACTCGTCACTATTGCTGTAACTTGGTACTTGATTCATTGAATCGTGACTTCTGTTGAGTCTATACATCATTACAATTTTGTACAACAACCAACTCTTTTTCTTGTTGGGTGTACCTCTCATCTCGGTGATACAACAACCCTACTTCATGCTAGTTTCTACCCTCATGTCTTAGTGATACAAACAACCATGCTAGGATCTACCGTCTCTCATACTAGGATCTTCCCTCAATGATATTTCCAACCATGTTGGGATCAACCCTCGAAGATAAAACCACTCATATTGGGATATTACCTTGGAGATACAACCAACCATGTTGGGATCACCCCTTAGAGATACAACCATTCAGTCTGGGATCTACCTTTAGAGATACAACCAACCATGTTGGGATCAACTCTTGGAGATACAACCAATCACTATGGGATATACCCTTGGAGATACAACCAACCATGTTGGGATCACCCATTGGAGATACAATCAATCACTCTATGATCTACCCTTGGAGATACCACCAACCATGTTGGGATCACCCATCATCATGGAGATACAACCAACCAAGCTGGGATCACCCTGTATAGTGACTAGTCCTTTTTCATACTGGGTGTACCAATCCAATGACGGTTCCTTTCTCATACCTGGTTCACACCTCTATAGTGTTATTCCTTTTTCATATTGGATGAAAATATCATATGTGTAGGAATTATTGGATTCTCTGCCAATGTGCTCTAATTTATCATCTGATTCCGAGGACCTGTGCCTATCTTTCTCATGATAGACAATGTCAAGCAAGTATTATTCACCATAGATCACATGGAACTGTGCACTGGTGTTGAATTTGGGTGTCCCTTCTTCTTTATTCATGGCCACATGCCTTCTTATCCAATGCTGAAATGGATAATAGGTTCTTCAATGGAGCATGATATTCATCTTCATGGGTTGAATCCTTCTTTATCAAAATACATATTCCTCTTCACTTGAGGAATCTTCCCTTGCTCTCTTCTAAGCCGGTTCATCATCTTCGACGGCATGAGCATGATATCTCTTTCTCTTTCTTTTCTTGTCATGGAATTTCCTTTTGGGGAAATATTTTGCAAATGTCATTTCTCATCACAAGTGAAACATTTGAACCATGAGTAGTCCTTCTTGTTGGGTCTTCTATGCTTCTTATGAGAGTGATTTTCATTCTTAGTATTTCTCTTATTGGTACGAGTTCTTAGGGATTTATTATCATCTTCACCCATATTCTCTTCTCTTGCTATCACTTGATCTTCTTCTTGTGTACATTCCTCCCATAGCCTACTAAATTTGGCGAGCTTCCTTCTAGAAAAAATTCCTTGAATGAATGATTCCCATGATCTTGGGAGACCATTAAATGTAGTAATCACCACTTCTACTTCTTTGAAATCATCTCAAATACCTTCTAGTTGTTCCTTGATATGGGATACCCTTATGAAGTAGGATTGAATTCTTGTTGAATTCTGCATCTTCACACCCTTGAGTTGAGTCCTCAAAGTCATCTTCCTATTGCTATTCTTTCCTTTGTACAGGTTGGTCAAGGCATAAAACATCTCCTTGGGAGTATTCAAGGAGGATATATGTGGGATCAAATGGTCTTTGATGGAGTAAAAAATAATCCTCTCAGATTTGACCAAGTTATTCTTATGCTTTGTTGTCTTCATCTCCCTCTGTATTTGCAAATTCTCCTTTGACATAGTTCTCCAAATCATGCTCTTCTAGTATAAGAAGTACCCTATACTTCCATGCCCAGAATTTCTCGGCTCCTTCAATATTATCCTCAAGCTTGACATTGTTTGTCATATTGATATAAAGATAACCTCAAATGAAAACAAAGATAATAAACTTACCAATAGGAGTGTTCCAACCAAGTTCTTGCTTCAAGGTCTTTTTAGAAATCTGCTTTCGGATGACCTAGGGTTTGATAGTGAAAACCTAATTTTTCAAATTTTGTGACTTGAAAATATGTTTGGATAGAAATATGTTCCTCCTCAATGCAAGTTGAGCAATGCAATCATTTTCCCAAATAAGTGGACAAAACTGCAAAATTTCTTATGCCCTAGTTTCTCCAATTTCTTCTTCTAAATTGTTCGGTCTTAGTTCTGATGTATCTCAGAAATTTCTTCTCCTATAGGTGTGAAATTTTTTCTTGAGGTAGTATCATTTCCCCCCTATCCAACTGCATAGTTTATAGCAATATTGGATTCACCAAGTGGAATTTATGCTAAGTTTCCCAAGGTGACATGTTTATGGATTGATTTAGTATAGCAAACTTGTACGAGCTTCCACATGTCACTATTTTAAATTTAGGTTTTGAAACTTGCATAAGAGAAACTAAAATCCGTTCCCTTTTTCAAAATTTTACAAAATTCATTTTCGAGTTTCCTATCCCGATATATAAATTTTTTCCCTATGTCACCTACTTAAAATAGAATTATGGAAGAGGCTAGCACCATATTTTGCATGGATCATATCTTAGAAAGTACATTGAATCCGAGGACAAAAATAGTAAAAAATATACATAAATATTTCATCTTTGGCATGTGCGATTTTTAGATTCTAAACCTTTACCAAAAGAAAGTTGTAGCAAAAATTCCTAGAAGACTAGATTTTTCGTTATAGGTTTTCAAGCATGAATCCCTAATCTCTCATAGTTGCAATAGTAGCAGCTTCTACGACTGTACAATAACTTATTTCAGGATGAATCTAATACCATGTTAGAATTTTAATGGTTATGCAATATCTTCAAATATTATCACTATAATATCATAACCATATGAATAGGATTATTGAAAGAAAGACAAGCACAACAACACAAAAAGAACACATAGATTTTCATCTGGGAAACCCCAAGGGAAAAAACATAACAAATTCTTTAGTATAGATTTCATCACCAAGTGCAATGCCAAACCAAGATAAGATATCCCAATGATAAAAAAAAACTTCTTCTATTCTCCAGTGATCTTCTTCTCTATCTCTCTTGCGCACTTGCTTGAGTGAGAAGTGTGTCCAAATGAGAGGTGCACTCTCTCTATTTATACTCATCAAGTGAGCGACATTTTTACCTAATAAGAATAGATCCATCTAAAAGGGGATATACCAAGCTCCGAGAGGGATCAAATCTCTTTTGGTGCAAACGCCTTAATAGAGGGAAATGTTGAGGAAGTGTGTAATGAAATGTTTATGGTTTTAATTTATCTAATTTGTGTAGTTTTATTTACATGCAATTCTAAATAATTTAAAATTAATTTGAGCCAACATGTATTTTTTAAAATTATTATTATTATTATTTATAAAGGACATGTGTCAAGTCTAAGATGAGCACGGAAGAACTTACACGCCTCTCCCTACTAGGTTGTAGAATGTGCCTATTCGGCGCAACTAGGTCGACCTATTTCTCTACATAGGTTCGACCTCCTAGGGAGACTTAAAATAAAATTTATATAATATTTTTTGTGGGAACTATTGACCCAACTTACAACATAAGGGTTACATTGATTCTTTCAAGTGCATTTACATGATCAAGTACATCAATAATATAATAAAAGTACAATAAGAATATATTCCAAAGTTACATTCTTCAACATGCTTCATCCTAGCAGCAAAGAAGGTGAAGGTGAATATGAAAATGTTTTGAAAGCCTAAATAAGACATAGATCAACAATCATTGATTTTTGTTTTTTGATGAAAGCCCTTAGAGGCTGTATGTTTTTTAACAGCAATTAGATCGTCTGTTTAGTGCCCGTGATTAAGGGGGAGTGTTAGAGAACAATAATTATTCCCACCAGTATTAGTTAGAGTATCAGTGCTATTAATAGAACCCTAATTGAACTCTAGTTGGAGTCTACCAAGCATCCATTAGTCAGTGAAGTGTAAGTTTAGAGAGTCTATGTTTATCATGTAGAAGTGTTTAAATATAACAATCCCCATACTTCTATAACATATTGAAGGCTTGCATGTCTGAGGTATGCTACTAGCAAACGTCAAGAACCAAGACTCCTCTACCACCTTTCCTACAATTCTTTCCTCTTGTCCAGATGCCGTAGACAATGGTTAAAACCATCCTATCCACTCACCAACATAATTTCTTGCTGGAATTGAATTATAACCACAAGTGCCAAAGCACAATACATCACCAGTTCGTATACCCGAGTTTTTTTTTCAAATGGTGGTTCACCATACCTACATCCAAGGGGAAATATACTAACACCTGTTATTCTAGAGAATCAACGTATGGCTAGAATTACATAACCCAGTCAATCATTACATAGTCAAGTCCTATCCACTCACCAAAAATTAGATTGTGTCTGTTATAATAGTTATCCACACATTGAAGTTAGGAATTAAATATATGTGGGAGTTATATAAAAGTATTACACCAACCCATATGCATTTACACAAAGAAATATAGGAGTTAGAGGTTTTCACCTTCTTATTCTAATCTATGCAAAGATCAATCACAAGAGCACTGATAAGTGAGACTACCAACAATTTGTCTATAATGAAAGAGATCAACCGAAGAATCAACAAAATCTATGAGAGTGAGATGAGAATGATTATTAAAGAGAAAATATATTATTATGCCTCCAAGCAAAAAACTGCCAGAAAATTCAGTAATTTTAGAATCGTTGATCAAAGCATGCATTTATGCAATAATTGTAGAATCCTTTATCAGAGCATGCATTTTTGCAATGAAAGGGAAGCATTTTAGTAAAACAACTCAATACAATGCAAAAAAAATGGATAGATCTTGAGGAGAAACATAACATTTGGACATGGCATAACAACAATATTCGTTTGATTTACTACTGGCATACTTATAGAGATGAAAAGTGCATGTGCAACATGGTCGGGGTTATTCCTTGCAAAAGGAATAGCCCCTGCTCCCAACATCTACAGATTATAAAGTTTATGTTATACATTAATCCAATCAATAATTACTACTAATTAGGATAATTTATTTCATAGATTTTCTAATGTCACTACACATAGGGTGAATTCCAACACAAAGGACTATATTTCCTTGATAGAGTCTATAGAAATGGATATTATCATGCAAACCGAGACGAGCACGAAATAGAAACTGAAACAACCCTAGATGTGGAAGAAGAAAATTTCGAGGCAACTGTCATGGGGATATGGAAATAACTATCGCACACCATTGTCATGAAGATATGCACACAATTTCCCATAACATAGCAAAACATTCTATTTAGGTGATTATTACGGTGAGAGGCGTTATGTCACATGCCCCAATTTTGCAAAAACAATTTGATCTTATTTGATATTATTTGAAGACAATATGTTAAATTTTATGCTAAGTTGTAATTGATGACTCATTAGAGTCCAGGATATTTAATGTAATTATGAATATTTATTTATAAATAAATAAAGGAAGAGACAACATCTTAGGAGATTTGTTAAAAGTGTGTTTACTGGTCAAATTGATGGAGGAGACTGGGTGGAGAGCAAACTGACATGTGGCAGCATCCTCAAACCACTTCCAACTGTTGCAGGTGGCAACCTCCCTACATTTGGGGTCATGATTCCCCAAGAAAGTGGAATCAGAGCAGGTGGCTCAATTGATGAAAACTGACCCAAAAGACCTAGGCAATCTTTATAAAAATTCCCATTGAACAGAGTTGAGGCTGATCATTCTAGAGAAGTGATCATTCAAGTGAATGAATGTACTTCAAAGAAATTCAATGGAAGGGAATTGTGGAAAGAGTTTGAGGGGATAACTGCTGAGTGATCTAGTGCAACTTTTAAGCTGAAAGATCTCACTGCTGAGAGCAGGGTGTTTTACTGAATTTTTGAACTAGTCTACTGTTTGCTTTTCCACCAGTTCTCAGCCAAGAAGACCAGGAACAGGCTCGGGGGTTCTGAGGAAGCGTTGTTTGAGCGCTTTCCAGGAGATTGGCAGGGAGGAACGACCTCCCAACGTTGTTGTCATCTGTCCTAAATAGGTTCTACATTATTTTGTTGTACTGTGCTAGATAGATAAATCCGAGTTTTACTGTTATATGAATGTTAAATATTCAGTTTGTAAATGTTAGAATTTAGTAGTCTTTGTAGATTATTGAAGAAATGAATTTGAAGAGTAATGTGTCAGAATAGAAAATAATTTCTAATCTGTGTTTTTCCACACTTAGAAAGCCCAAGTAGTACTCTAGCACAGGTAGAATGTTTAAAGGAAATAAGAGAATGTTTGAGTAGATAAGATTGTGTATTTACAGACAGTAGAATATTTTTATTCATGTTAAAATATTATGGAGGTAAAATAGTGTTATGATATGTTTATATTTCTCTGTTTTCACTTAGTAACTGAATGAAATGCAGCAGAAAAATCACATTAGAGTTACAATGATTACATACAGTTAAGTAAATAAACAAGCTGCTAATCACATAGTTTATTTTATAACAATATCAACGAAATCTAGGACTAATATTTATTATAAACTAAATAGGATAATAATTAAAAGTACTTAAATTATAAAGAGTAAACTGAGTTACAGAATCTATGCTATATCATTTCAAAAACTCTGAGTAATTCCTACTTGACAGTTTAGTAAATAAAAGCAATGAAAATATAATTAATAATTGGTATAAAACTAAATAATACCTATGTAGAAACTATTTATAAATATTAAATAGGATTATACTTGTAATTGTGAAACTTCAGGCTCGAAACCCTCACCAAGTTCTTTAAATATTATAAATAAAACATCTAAGCTGCAAACTATTTACTTGGATAATTATTAAAATATAATTTTAATCTACTGTAAACTATTACAGTCCTTACTGAAAATGAATGTACTTTTACACAATACACCTGTAATAATAATTTAACCAAATTAACAAGTAGCAGAACCCTGTTATTAATAAATTGAAGAACTCATATAGACAAGGGTAGGAAAACCCTAGTTGTATAAACTAAACAAGTAAATAAATATTATAAATTACACACTACGTCTTTACAGTCTTATAATAATAAAAAACTTTTTACAAAAGATATTAGATAGTAATGTTCTTCATTAACAGTCGAATAGAAAGAACTCTCACGAACACAAAGTCAAAATATACAAGAACGAGACAGAGCTCGAATTAAAATCTTTTTTTAAAGAAAAAAACCAATGTATTACATTGATAGGCCATAAGGCTATAAAATTAACCAGATTACAACACCCAGCTCAGGGCCGATGTACCCAGCATCATGGCATGGGTTTAAAAAAAAACAAAACTAACATTCAATTTATCAAAACCTACATTGCTGTAAATGCTTTATAAGTCAAGAAAAGAGTAGTACAAGTCATGGCATTGAATGCCGGAGCCACCCTGCTATATGCAAGGGTTTAATAATGAAAAACCAATCTTATAAAATGAAGAGCAAACATCCCAAGATTGGAGGAACCGAGGTTGTAACTTCATCCCAACTGAAACCTTTTTGTTTCCCTAAGTCTGTACAAGCAGGGTTTTGCCACATTGTAACCGGGGCTTACCCGTAGGACTTGATGCCAATCCAAACATGAAGAGGATTCTTCCAAATGAAAAGGTGAACCATCACCTGCAAGTGAAGACCAAATCTTGGTTAGAAACTAAGTTTATAACTGTAACTGTAATTTTAAAAGCTTATAATATTTATAAGACGATTTTATTTACCTGGAAGCGAAAGATTTGGAAGCTGAGGAGGATTTGAGTCCACACCACAAGCAACACAACAAACAAACCAAAACCCTCGTGTTCACTAGTGACAAAGTTGACAGAGCTCACAGTACATACTACATTGATGACGGGAACAAGTGTAAGCCTTGGCAATAAACAACATTTAAAAACTACTGACAAAGCTACACTACCCTCACGTACAGCAAAGTAATGTATGCAGGAAGAAAAACACCAAATGCGAGCTGTGAACTTCACAACCCTTACACTAGAGTGGCAACACTCCTCTTTACACAAACTATGGAGTTGGAGACGAGCAACAGCGAGCCCTCATGGCCGCAGTGAACCCAACAGTGTAGAGACCAAAACCCTCGATGAAAAATAAGAAGTAGGGTTGCGTGGTGAGCTTATAAGTTATGCAATGCATGGTGGTGAATGTTCCATGTGCCCACAAATTTTATTCAGTTCATAGTGGGTCGAGTTGTATAGTCTCCACTGCATTGTTGGGAATTGAATTATTGTTAATAATCTATACAATGATCACAATGATAATATATTATGCAAAGTCAAAACATAACGTATCATTTCAAGGATAAACTATGAAGTCAAGCCATGTTAACAATAAGGTTTTTGTAGTATTGTTAAACCCTTGTTTAATTATAAGCCTTGGAACCTTCGTTGGTAACAAACTATTCATACATGAAATCATTAACTCTTGTTATTTATAAACAATGAAATATTTCTACGGTAAAATAACCACTATGGAAAGATCCATAGAAGGGTATATTCCCTTACTCTTAAGACAATAGTCCGACAATAATCATTTATTCATACATTATATATATCAAGACCATGATGTTAGAATTAGTATTTATGTAAGACTAGTAGTAAGAATCTAGTATAAATTAACTTTGTGTATATAAAAAGTATTTACACTCTAGAATAAATTCTTACTTTTGTATGAAGTCTATTGTACTAAGAGTAAGGTGAACTTCATGGAAGTTGTACTTGTTTGGTCTCCATAAGTAACCAAAGTTCCAAATAAATCAAATCAAGACTAGCTTAGTCTTGATAGTAAAAGATAGTAAAACTGTCTAAGAAAACATATAGCATCACTGCATTCTTTAAATAAATAATATGATAATGTAATTTCATCACATTACTTATGTCATGAAGAAATTTGGAAGTTAGAAATCACAACTTGACGACATTAATGAAAACGATCAATTATAAATACAATGCAGTAATAAGCAGATAAGATTCCTCTACTGAAGCTTAATTAAAGGTAAAGCTAAGAGTTCTGTGTAAGCTTGTTTTCTTAAAAGGCCTTAGGTCTGTTTCCATACTTATAAGCAATGTTGAAAATTTTGTAAATAGCAACAGCAATAAGCTATTGTTTTTAGTAAGAGTGTTGATACACTAAATCATGAGCTCTATGAAGAACTGGTAAACATCGTAACGTATATATGGAAAGAAGATATACCTAAAATAGCAGTCATTCTAATAAAAGACAATTAGTAGGGCATAGTATTGATCTTTACGACATGAATTTTGAAGGTATTGTCACAGTTGCAAAACAAGTAAAAGAAATGTTAATTTACCTCATAGAACCCTTGAATTCTATTAAGCAAACTTTTACTCTAGCAGTATATTTATGATAAAAGAAGTATATCTAGACTAACGCCTTAATAAACTCTTACTGGTTCAAAATTTACCTGTCAAGCCTGTTAGATCCAGAAATCCAGATAAGTTAGGAATTGTTAAGTAAGCCCTAGTTAAAAAGTAACTTCTCACCTACTTGACAAAATCAAACTATCAGTGTAGTTAGAAACAACTGAATGCAGATTATGTACATCACATATCAAAATTAAAATAGTATTAATTTATATGTGTTTAAGTTAATCCTTAGTTTGTTAACTATTTCATTTATCTGTTAACCTCTAGCAGTGAACAAACTGCGACTACAAACCTTTTATGTTACATCAAATTTTTTTAATTTTTGTGAAATGTTGGGTTTATGACATGTGGTATCAGAGCACAAGTTTCAAACACTAGGCCTTGATGAAGCCCAACTTGCTTTTATGAAACAGTGAATTTAAATTATTTTGTTGATGTTATTTTATTTTAAATGTTATTCAATAGAGAAATTTTTTCTCAAGTTTAACAATAGATATGGAAAGGCTGGAGGAATATGCGGAAGAGGAATCTCCATTTACTGAACAAGAAAACTTACAAAGAGACCCTATACAAGAATATCTAACCACTAATTCCTTAGAACTTTTACAAACAATAAAATTCTTAAAATCTGAAATGGAATTTGTTAAACGAGAGAATGAAAGGATTCTGAAGGCTCAGGAAGAGCTGAATAAGATCCTAACAGAAAGATTTCAAACTCAGGGTAGGGGTAAAAGAGCTGAATCAAAAGATACAAGTGACCAACATAAATATAAAAAGATTAAACAGACTACAAATGAAAGCAGCTCATCTTCAGAGGTGTTTGGTGATCAACATAATTTTCATTCCACTAGTGATAGTAGTGATGACAACCATTATACTAAAAAGAGAAAATATAAACCCTGTGAGGAAATTTCTGGGGAATTCAAAAAGATAAAACCACCAACATTCAATGGAGAGACTGAGAAGGGTTAGGAAGCGAAATCTTGGTTATTTGGGAAGAAGAAGTACTTCCAAATTTATAACTATTATAACCAATTAAAGGCTAGAATGGCTATTTATAATCTCTAAGGAAAGGCTGATATTTGGTGGCAGGACTTGAAGAGAGTGAAGGGAATAAAAGAGAATAACGTAAATTGGAGTACCTTTAAGAGGTAATTTAAAAATAAATTTCTATCTGAGTAGTACTATGAAGAGAGAGCAAAATATTTCTATGAGCTTAAATTAGGATCAATGACTATGAAAGATCTGAACAACAAGTTTTTAAGTATGCTTAGGTATGTACCATACCTTGTAGATGAAAAACCAAAGGTGCAACGATTCCTCAGCTGTCTACCTTATCATATTAAGGATAGGATTGAGTATGACAATCCAAAAACACTAGAAGAAGCTATGAGGAAAGCCAATTTCTGTTTTGAACAAAATCGAAAGAAGGAGAGCATGGCCAACTGGAAGGCCAAGAAGAATAACAACCATAAGGCATATTTTTGCTCATCAGCTTAAGAGAGCTGTTAGGAAGGGTTGTAAAGCTTATGTAGTGATAATAACTGATGAGAAAAATCTAAATAAGAAAGATAAATTAAAATTGGAAGACATAACAGTCTTAAGAGAATATGTTGATGTATTTCCGGAAGAAATTTCGGGACTACCTCCGAAAAGGGAACTAGATTTTACCATTGAGCTCGTACCTGGTGCAGTACCCAGCTCAAAGGCCCCTTATCAAATGAACATATTGGAACTGAATGAACTAAAGTCACAATTAAAAGAACTTATTGATAAAAAGTATATTCGACCTAGTGTGTCTCCGTGGGGGGAACCTGTCATCTTCATTAAGAAAAAGGACGAAACCATGCGACTTTGCATAGATTACCGTCAGTTTCATAAGATGACTATTAAAAATAGATACCCGTTGCCTTGCATAGATGATCTATTTTATCAACTAAGTGGAGCCACAATGCTCTCAAAAATTGATTTAAGGTTTGGATATCATCAAGTTAGGATTAAAGATGAAGACATATTTAAAACAACTTTTAGAACTCGATATGGCCATTACGAGTTTGTCGTCATGCCATTCGGGCTTATTAATGCCCTAGCTATTTTTATGTGTTTAATGAACAATGTTATGCATAAGTATCTAGATAAGTTTGTGGTCATGTTTATCGAAGACATCTTAATCTATTAAAAAACTGAAGAAGAACATAAAGGACATTTAAAGATTGTTTTGCAAGAGCTACGAGATCATCAACTCTTTGCGAAGTTTAGTAAATGTGATTTATTCAAAGATGAAATTCAGTACTTAGGTCTTGTGGTGACTAAGGAAGGGATTTCGGTGGATCTCGAAAAGATAAAGGCGATCGAATATTGGCCAGTTCCTAAGGATGTAACTGATGTTTGATCCTTCATGGGAATTACCAGATGTTTATTGAAGGTTTTTCGAGAATCACGAATCCGATAACTTCTTTGCAGAAGAAATGAAAGAAATTTGATTGGAACCAGAAATGCAAGGAAAGCTTTAAAAAGTTAAAAACTTTATTAACCAGTGCACCTATTTTAAGAATAGCTTATCCAAATAAAGAATTTGTAGTGTGCACTAACGCCTGCAATGATGGTTTAGGCGGTGTTCTAACTCAAGAAGGGCATGTTATTGCCTATGAGTTCAGGAAATTAAAAATTCATGAAAAGAATTATGCAACTTATGTTTTGGAATTAGCTGCTGTTATACATGCTCTAAATATGTGGCATCATCACCTAATTGGCAGAAAATTTATTTTAATGACTGATAATAAAGGATTAAAATATCTGTTAGATCATCCTAGTTTAAACACCAGACAAGATAGGTGGCTAGCTTTTCTAAGTGAGTATGATTTCGAAATTCAACACATTAAAGGTAAAGAAAACAAAGTTGCTGATGCATTAAGTAGGAATGCAAGGCTGAACTTCATAGCAGTTATCAACACTTATACAACATATTTGGATGAACAACTTAAAGTGGGGATAGAACAAGATAAAATTTACCAAAACTTACAAGCTAAAATGAAAGAAAATCCAACAGAAAGCTTAAGTAAAGGGTACAGTATGAATGAAAAAGAATTTTTACTATATAAAGGCAGAATGTATGTACCTAATGTACCTAAAATTAAGTTATTATTTTTAGATGAAATCCATAAAACTCCATACTCAGGTCATCCAGGTTATCAAAAGACTATAACCATGTTAAGAAAAGAATATTTTTGGCCAAACATGAAAACTGAACTCGCAGAGTATATCGCTAGGTGTTTTGAATGTCAACAGGTGAAAAATGAACATCAACACCCAGCTGGATTACTTCAGCCATTGCCCATTCGTAGCTGGAAATGGGAGATAATTAGTCTCGATTTTGTTACTGGACTACCTAAAAATCAGAATTTAAATGATTCTATTATGGTAGTAGTCGTTAAATTAAGTAAAGCAGCTCACTTTATACCTGTTAAAACTACATATAAAGATGCAAACATAGCTAATATCTTTCTAAAGCAAATTTTTTGACTGCATGGAATACCGAAGGTTATAATCTCAGATAGAGATCCTAAATTTACAGGTAACTTTTGGAAATCTCTGTTTAAAGGATTAAACACTACATTAAATTTTAGTACTTCATTCCATCCTTAAACAGATGGACAAACTGAAAGAGTAAACCAAGTACTAGAAGATTTATTAAGAATGTATGTGAAATACCAGCTAGGTAAATGGGAGGATTATTTGCATCTTGTAGAATTTGCTTATAATAATAATTATCAAGCATTAGCCAGATTTAGTCCCTTTGAAATCTTGTATGGAAGGAAATGTAATACTCCTATCTCTTGGAGTAATCTGGTGGATAGATTAGTATTAGGTCCTGAACTATTAAAGGAAATGGAAGAAATTGTTAAACAGGTACAAAGTAATCTGAAAATTGCGTAGGATTGATAGAAAAGTCAAGCAGATCTTAAAAGAACTCCAAAGGAGTTCCAGGTAGGTGAACATGTGTTCATCAAGGCGAGGCCCAAAAAGAGCTCTTTAAGATTGGGAATTTGTGCAAAACTAGCAACTCGTTACTGTGGTCCATTTGATATACTGTCCAGGATTGGACAAGCAGCTTATCAATTAGCATTACCACCAAATTTAAGAGTACATAATGTTTTTCACATTTCTATATTAAATAAATATGTTCATGATGCTACTCATGTTGTTAACTGGAATGATGTACATGTGGAACCAGAAGGATATTTTCTGGTGGAGCCGGACTGTATCCTCGAGCGGAGGGTGATCACACTTTGGAACCGCACCATTGGTCAGGTGAAGGTGCAATGGAAGCACCTTAGTTCAGAAGAAGCCACCTGGGAATTGGAAAGTAATATGCGGGATGCATATCCAATTCTGTTCTAGGGGAATTCTGAGGATGAAGAATAAATAACATCGAGGACGATGTTATGCTCTAAGGGGGTGTGTATGTCACATGCCCCAATTTGGCAAAAACAATTTTATATTATTTGATATTATTTGAAGACAAGATGTTAAATTTTATGCTAAGTTGTAATTGATGACTCACCAGAGTTAAGGATATTTAATGTAATTCTGAATATTTATTTATAAATAAATAAAGGAAGAGACAACAGCTTAGGAGATTTGTTAAAAGAGTGTTCATTGGTCAAATTTGGTGGATGAGACTGGGTGGAGAGCAAACTGACATGTGGTAGCATCCTCAAACCACTTCCAACTGTTGCAGGTGGAAACCTCCCTACATTTGGGGTCATGATTTCCCAAGAAAGTGGAATTAGAGCAGGTGGTTAAATTAATGAAAACTGACCCAAAAGACCTAGGCAATCTTTATAAAAATTCCCATTGAAGAGAGCTGAGGCTGCTCATTCTAGAGAAGTGATCATTCAGGTGAATGAGTGTACTTCAGAGAAATTCAATGGAAGGGAATTGTGGAAAGAGTTTGAGGAGATAACTGCTGAGTAATCTAGTGAAACTTTTAAGCTGAAAGATCTTACTGCTGAGAGCAGGGTGTCTTACTGAGTTTTTGAACTAGTCTATTGTTTTCTTCTCCACCAGTTCTCAGCCAAGAAGACCAGGAACAGGCTCAGGGGTCCTGAGGAAGCGTTGTTTGAGCGCTCTCCAGGAGATTGGTAGGGAGGAATGACCTCCTAACGTTATTGTCATCTATCCTAAACAAGTTCTACATTATTTTTTTGTACTGTGTTAGATAGATAAATCTGAGTCTCACTATTATATGAATGTTAAATATTCAGTTTGTAAATGTTAGAATTTAGTAGTCTTTATAGATTATTGAAGAAATGAATTTGAAGAGTAATGTGTTAGAATATAAAATAATATCTAATCTGTGTTTTTCCACACCTGGAAAACCCAGGTAGTACTCTAGCATAGGTAGAATGTTTAAAGGAAATAAGAGAATGTTTGAGTAGATAAGATTGTGTATTTATAGACAATAGAGTAATTTTATTCATGTTAAAATATTATGGAGGTAAAACAGTGTTATGATATGTTTATATTTCTCTGTTTTCACTTAGTAATTGAATGAAATGCAGCAGAAAAATCACATTAGAGTTACAATGATTACATATAGTTAAGTAAACAAACAAGTTGCTAATCACATAGTTTATTTTCTAACAATATCAACTAAATATAGGAGTTTATTTTCTAACAATATCAACTAAATATAGGACTACTATTTATTATAAACTAAATAGGATCATAATTAAAAGTACTTAAATTATAAAGAGTAAACTGAGTTACAGAATCTATGCTATATCATTTCAAAAACTCTGAGTAGTTCCTACTTGACAGTTTAGTAAATAAAAGCAATGAAAATATAATTAATAATTAGTATAAAACTAAATAATACCTATGTAGAAACTATTTATAAATATTAAATAGGCTTATACCTGTAATTGTGAAACTTCAGGGTCGAAACCCTAACCAAGTTCTTTAAATATTATAAATAAAACATCTAAGCTGCAAACCATTTACTTGGATAATTATTAAAATAATTTTTTAATCTACTGTAAACTGTTACAGTCTTTACTGAAAATGAATGTACTTTTACACAACACACCTGTAATAATAATTTAACCAAACTAACAAGTAGCAGAACCCTGTTATTAATAAATTGAAGAACTCTTATAGACAAGGGTTTGATTTCAGGAAAATCCTAGTTGTATAAACTGAACAAGTAAATAAATATTATAAATTACACACTACGTCTTTACAGTCTTATAATAATAAAAAAATATTTACAAAAGATATTAGACAGTAATGTTCTTCATTAATAGTCGAATAGAAAGAACTCTCACAAACACAGAGTCAAAATATACAAGAATGAGAGAGAGCTCGAATTAAAATCTTTTTTTAAAGAAAAAAAACCAATGTATTACATTGATAGGCCGTAAGGCTATAAACTTAACCAGATTACAACACCCAGCTCAGGGCCGATGTACCCAGCATCGTGGCATGGGTTTAAAAAAAAACAAAACTAACATTCAATTTATCAAAACCTACATTGCTGTAAATGCTTTATAAGTCAAGAAAAGAGTAGTACAAGTCACGGCATTGAATGCCAGAGCCACCCTGCTATATGCAAGGGTTTAATAATGAAAAACCAATCTTATAAACTGAAGAGCAAACATCCCAAGACTGGAGGAACCGAGGTTGTAACTTCATCCCAACTGAAACCTTTTTGTTTCCCTAAGTCTGTACAAGCAGGGTTTTGCCACATTGTAACCAGGGCTTACTCGTAGGACTTGATGCCAATCCAAACATGAAGAGGATTCTTCCAAATGAAAAGGTGAACCATCACCTGCAAGTGAAGACCAAATCTTGGTTAGAAACTAAGTTTATAACTGCAACTGTAATTTTAAAAGCTTATAATATTTATAAGACGGTTTTCTTTACCTGGAAGTGAAAGATTTGGAAGCCGAGGAGGATCTGAGCCCACACGGCCATGAGCAGCACAACAAACAACCCAAAACCCTTGTGTTCACTAGTGACAGAGTTGACAGAGCTCACAGTACATACTTCATTGATGACGGGAACAAGTGTAAGCCTTGGCAATGGCCGTGAAAGAAAACAACATTTAAAAACAACTAATAGAGCTACACTACCCTCAGGCACAACAAAGTAATGTATGCAGGAAGAAAAACACCAAATGTGAGCTGTGAAGTTCGCAACCCTTACACTAGAGTGGCAACACTCCTCTTTACACAAACTATGGAGTTGGAGATGAGCAACAATGAGCCCTCATGGCCCCAGTGACCCTCGATGAAAATTAAGAAGTAGGGTTGTGTGGTGAGCTTATAAGTTATGCAATGCACGGTGGTGAATGTTCCACGTGCCCACAAATTTTATTTAGTCCATAGTGGGTCGAGTTGTATAGTCTCCACTACATTGTCAGGAATCAAATTATTGTTAATAATCTATACAATGATCACAATGATAATATATTATGTAAAGTCAAAACATCACGTATCATTTCAAGAATAAACTATGAAGTCAAGCCATGTTAACAATAAGGTTTTTGTAGTATCGTTAAACCCTTGTTTAATTATAAGCCTTGGAACCTTCGTTGGTAACGAACTATTCATACGTGAAATCATTAACTCTTGTTATTTATAAACAATGAAATATATCAACAGTAAAATAACCACTATGGAAAGATCCATAGAAGGGTATATGCCCTTACTCTTAAGACAATAGTCCGACAATAATCATTTATTCATACATTATATATATCAAGACCATGATGTTAGAATTAGTATTTATGTAATACTAGTAGTACGAATCTAGTATAAATTAACTTTGTGTATATAAAAAGTATTTACACTCTAGAATAAATTCTTACTTTTGTATGAAGTCTATCGTACTAAGAGTAAGGTGAACTTCATGGAAGTTGTAATTGTTTTGTCTCCATAAGTAACCAAAGTTCCAAATGAATCAAATCAAGACTAGCTTAGTCTTGATAGTAAAAGATAGTAAAACTGTCTAAGAAAACATATAGCATCACTACATTCCTGAAATAAATAATATGATAATGTAATTTCGTCACATTACTTATGTCATGAAAAAATTTGGAAGTTAGAAATCACAACTTGACAACATTAATGCAAATGATCAATTATAAATACAATGCAGTAATAAGTGGATAAGCTTCCTCTACTGAAGCTTAATTAAAGGTAAAGCTAAGAGTTTTGTGTAAGCTTGTTTTCTTAAAAGGCCTTAGGTTTGTTTCCATACTTATAAGCAGTGTTGAAAAGTTTGTAAATAGCAATAGCAATAAGCTCTTGTTTTCAGTAAAAGTGTTGATACACTAAATCATGAGCTCTATGAAGAACTGGTAAACACCGTAACGTATAGATGGAAAGAAGATATACCTAAAATAGCAGTCATTCTAATAAAAGACAATTAGTAGGGCATAGTATTGATCTTTACGACATGAATTTTGAAGGTATTGTCACAGTTGCAAAACAAGTAAAAGAAATGTTAATTTACCTCATAGAACCCTTGAATTCTATTAAGCAAACTTTTACTCTAGCAGTATATTTATGATCAAAGAAGTGTATCTGGACTAACGCCTTAATAAACTCTTAATGGTTCAAAATTTACCTGTTAAGCCTGTTAGATCCAAAAATCTAGATAAGTTAGCAATCGCTAAGTAAGCCCCAGTTAAAAAGTAACTTCTCACCTACTTGACAAAATCAAACTATCAGTGTAGTTAGAAACAACTGAATGCAGATTATGTACATCACATATCGAAATTAAAATAGTATTAATTTATATGTGTTTAAGTTAATCCTTAGTTTGTTAACTGTTTCATTTATCCGTTAACCTCTAACAGTTAACAAACCGTGACTACAAACTTTTTATGTTACATCAAATTTTTTTAATTTTTGTGAAATGTTGAGGTTATGATATGTGGTATCAGAGCACAAGTTTCAAACACTAGGCCTTGATGAAGCCCAACTTGCTTTTATGAAACAATGAATTTAAATTATTTTGTTGATGTTATTTTATTTTAAATGTGATTCAATAGAGAAATTGTTTCTGAAGTTTAACAACAGGTATGGAAAGGCTGGAGGAATATGCGGAAGAGGAATCTCCATTTACTAAATAAGAAAACTTACCAAGAGACCCTATACAAGAATATCTAACCACTAATTCCTCAGAACTTTTACAAACAGTAAAAGGCTTAAAATCTGAAATGGAATCTATTAAACGAGAGAATGAAAGGATTCTGAAGGCTCAGGAAGAGCTGAACCAGATCCTAATAGAAAGATTTCAAACTTAGGGTAGGGGTAAAAGAGTTGAATCAGAAGATACAATTCATCAACATAAATATAAAAAGATTAAACAGACTACAAATGAAAGCAGCTCATCTTCAGAGGTGTTTGGTGATCAACGTAATTTTCATTCCACTAGTGATAGTAGTGATGACAACCATTATACTAAAAAGTGAAAATATAAACCCTATGAGGAATTTTCTGGGGAATTCAAAAAGATAAAACCACCAACATTCAATGGAGAGATTGAGAAGGGGGAGGAAGTGAAATCCTGGTTATCTGGGATGAAGAAGTACTTCCAGATTTATAACTATTATAACCAATTAAAGGCTAGAATGGCTATTTATATTCTCTAAGGAAAGGCTGATATTTGGTGGTAGGACTTGAAGAGAGTGAAGAGAATAAAAGAGAAGAACGTAAATTGGAGTACCTTTAAGAGGTACTTTAAAAAGAAATTTCTGTCTTAGCAGTACTCTGAAGAGAGAGCAAAAGAATTCTATGAGCTTAAATTAGGATCAATGACTATGAAAGATCTGAACAACAAGTTTTTAAGTATGCTTAGGTATGTACCATACCTTGTAGATGAAAAACCAAAGGTGCAGCGATTCCTCAGCTGTCTACCTTATCATATTAAGGATAGGATTGAGTATGACAATCCAAAAACACTGGAAGAAGCTATGACGAAAGCCAATTTCTGTTTTGAACAGAATCGAAAGAAGGAGAGCATGGCCAACTAGAAGGCCAAGAAGAATAACAACCATAAGGCAAATTTCTGCTCAGCAGCTTAAGAGAGCTGTTAGGAAGGGTTGTAAAGCTTATGCAGTAACAATAACTGATGAGAAAAATATAAATAAGATAGATAAATTAAAATTGGAAGACATACCAGTCTTAAGAGAATATGTTGATGTATTTCTGAAAGAAATTCTGGGACTACCTCCGAAAAGGGAACTAGATTTTACCATTGAGCTCGTACCTGGTGTAGTACCCAGCTCAAAGACCCCTTATCGAATGAACATACTGGAACTGAATGAACTAAAGTCACAATTAAAAGAACTTATTGACAAAAAGTATATTCGACATAGTGTGTCTCCTTGGGGGGCACTTGTCATCTTCGTTAAGAAAAAGGATAGAACCATGCGACTTTGCATAGATTACCGTCAGTTGAATAAGATGACTATTAAAAATAGATACCCGTTGCCTTGCGTAGATGATCTATTTGATCAACTACGTAGAGCCACGGTGCTCTCAAAAATTGATTTAAGGTTTGGATATCATCAAGTTAGGATTAAAGATGAAGTCATATTTAAAACAACTTTTAGAACTTGATATGGCCATTACGAGTTTGTCGTCATGCCATTCGGGCTTATTAATGCCCCAACTGTTTTTATGTGTTTAATAAACAATGTTATGCATAAGTATCTAGATAAGTTTGTGGTCATGTTTATCGACGACATCTTAATCTATTCAAAAACTAAAGAAGAACATAAATGACATTTAAAGATTGTTTTACAAGAGCTACGAGATCATCAACTCTTTGTGAAGTTTAGTAAATGCAATTTCTTCAAAGATGAAATTCAGTACTTAGGTCATTTGGTGACTAAGGAAGGGATTTCGGTGGATCGCGAAAATATAAAGGCGATCGAATATTGGCCAGTTCCTAAGGATGTAACTGCTGTTTGATCCTTCATGGGAATTACCAGAGGTTTATTGAAGGTTTTTCGAGAATTGCGAATCTGATAAATTCTTTGCAGAAGAAAGGAAAGAAATTTGATTGGAACTAGAAATGTGGGGAAAGTTTTAAAAAGTTAAAATCTTTATTAACTAGCGCACCTATTTTAAGAATAGCTTATCCAAATAAAGAATTTGTAGTGTGCATTGACGCCTGCAATGATGGTTTAGGCGGTATTCTAACTCAAGAAGGGCATGTTATTTCCTATGAGTCTAGGAAATTAAAAATTCATGAAAAGAATTATGCAACTTATGATTTGGAATTAGCTATTGTTATACATGCTTTAAAGATGTGGCGTCATCACCTAATTGGCAGAAAATTTATTTTAATGACTGATAATAAAGGATTAAAATATCTGTTAGATCATCCTAATCTAAACGCCAGACAAGATAGGTGGCTAGCTTTTCTAAGTGAGTATGATTTCGAAATTCAACACATTAAAGGTAAAGAAAATAAAGTTGCTGATGCATTAAGTAGGAATGCAAGGCTGAACTTCAGAACAGTTATCAACACTTATACAATAGATTTGGATGAATAGCTTAAAGAGGGGATAGAACAAGATGAAATTTAGCAAAACTTACAAGCTAAAATGAAAGAAAATCCATCATAAAGCTTAAGTAAAGGGTACAGTATGAATGAAAAAGAATTTTTACTGTTTAAAGACAGAATGTATGTACCTAATGTACCTAAAGTTAAGTTATTATTTTTAGATGAAATCCATAAAACTCCATACTTAGGTCATCAAGGTTATCAAAAGACTATAACCATGTTAAGAAAAGAATATTTTTTTTCCAAACATGAAGACTGAACTCGCAGAGTATATCGCTAGGTGTTTTGAATGTCAGCAGGTGAAAACTGAACATCAACACCCAGCTGGATTACTTCAGCCATTGCCCATTCGTAGCTGGAAATGGGAGATAATTAGTCTCGATTTTGTTACTGGACTACCTAAAAATCAGAATTTAAATGATTCTATCATGGTAGTAGTCAATAAATTAAGTAAAGCAGCTCACTTTATACCTGTTAAAACTACGTATAAAGATGCAAACATAGCTGATATCTTTCTAAAGCAAAATTTTCGACTGCATGGAATACTGAAGGTTATAATCTTAGATAGAGATCCTAAATTTACAGGTAACTTTTGGAAATCTCTGTTTAAAGGATTTAACACTACATTAAATTTTAGTACTTCATTCCATCCTCAAATAGATGCACAAACTGAAAGAGTAAACCAAGTACTAGAAGATTTATTAAGAATGTATGTGAAATACCAGCTAGGTAAATGGGAGGATTATTTGCATCTTGTAGAATTTGCTTATAATAATAATTATCAAGCATCAGCCAGATTTAGTCCCTTTTAAATCTTGTATGGAAGGAAATGTAATACTCCTATCTCTTGGAGTAATCCGGTGGATAGATTAGTATTAGGTCCTGAACTATTAAAGGAAATGGAAGAAATTGTTAAACAGGTACAAAGTAATCTGAAAATTGCGCAAGATCTACAAAAAAGTCAAGCATACCTTAAAAGAACTACAAAGGAGTTCCATGTAGGTGAACATGTGTTCATCAAGGTGAGGCCTAAAAATAGCTCTCTGAGATTGGGAAGTTGTGCAAAACTAGCACCTCATTACTGTGGTCCATTTGAAATACTGTTCAGGATTGGACAAGTAGCTTATCAATTAGCATTACGACCAAATTTAAGAGTACATAATGTTTTTCACATTTCTGTATTAAATAAATATGTTCATGATGCTACTCATGTTGTTAACTGGAATGATGTACATGTGGAACCATAAGGATATTTTCTGGTGGAATCGAATTGTATCCTCGGGTGGAGGGAGATCACACTTAAGACAATGGTTCGACAATAATCATTTATTCATACATTATATATATCAAGACCATGATGTTAGAATTAGTATTTATGTAAGACTAGTAGTAAGAATCTAGTATAAATTAACTTTGTGTATATAAAAAGTATTTATACTCTAGAATAAATTGTTACTTTTGTATGAAGTCTATAGTACTAAGAGTAAGGTGAACTTCATGGAAGTTGTAATCGTTTGGTCTCCATAAGTAACCAAAGTTCTAAATGAATCAAATCAATACTAGCTTAGTCTTGATACTAAAAAATAGTAAAACTATCTAAGAAAACATATAGCATCACTACATTCCTCAAATAAATAATATGATAATGTAAATTCGTCACATTACTTATGTCATGAAGAAATTTGGAAGTTAGAAATCACAACTTGACGACATTAATGCAAATGATCAATTATAAATACAATGCAGTAATAAGCGGGTAAACTTCCTCTACTGAAGCTTAATTAAAGGTAAAGCTAAGAGTTCTGTTTAAGCTTGTTTTCTTAAAAGGCCTTAGGGTTGTTTCCATACTTATAAGCAGTGTTGAAAAGTTTGTAAATAGCAACAACAATAAGCTCTTGTTTTCATTAAGAGTGTTGATACACTAAATCATGAGCTCTATGAAGAAATGGTAAACATCGTAACATATAGATGGAAAGAAGATATACCTAAAATAGCAGTCATTCTGATAAAATACAATCAGTAGGGCATAGTATTGATCTTTACGACATGAATTTTGAAGGTACTGTCATAGTTGCAAAACAAGTAAAAGAAATGTTACTTTACCTCATAGAACCCTTGAATTCTATTAAGCAAACTTTTACTCTAGCAGTATATTTATGATAAAAGAAGTATATCTGGACTAACACCTTAATAAACTCTTACTGGTTCAAAATTTACCTGTCAAGTCTGTAAGATCTAGAAATCCAGATAAGTTAGCAATTGCTAAGTAAGCCCCAATTAAAAAGTAACTTCTCACCTACTTGAAAAAATCAAACTATCAGTGTAGTTAGAAACAACTAAATGCAGATTATGTACATCACATATCGAAATTAAAATAGTATTAATTTATATGTGTTTAAGTTAATCCTTAGTTTGTTAACTGTTTCATTTATCCGTTAACCTCTAGCAGTTAACAAATTGCGACTACAAACTTTTTATGTTACATCAAATTTTTTTAATTTTTGTGAAATTTTGGGGTTATGACATGTTATTATCTTAGAATTTTGGGGTGGAATACCATCTATGCTTTTTAATCTACGGACGAAGATGAGACAAGTTCACTGTCCAGATTGATTCTATGGTAGTTGTTTGAAGTTTGAAATAAACACTTATAAAAAAAGAAGATAAAAAATAATTGGTAATTGATGAATGGATAACTGGTAGTTGATGCATGGACAAATCGTAGTCGATGAATGGATAACCAATAGTTTATGGAAGATAACAAGAAGAAAGTGAGATATAAAAAATAATTGATGGTTGATAAATGGATAACTCGTAGTTGATGCATGAATGCATGGATAACTTATAATTTTGGGTGGATTGGTAGTTGACGCATGGATAAAGTATAATTTCGTGGTACTTAACTTGCGGTATCGTGGTAATTAAATTGTGGTCTCGTGGTAATTAACTTGCAGTCTATCGACGCTCACCAACCACAAATCAAGTGGTTGTGCCAGTTATTACTTGCATGAAGATTCTATTTAGGATGCATCAATCAATTAATCAATCCTTATGTAGCACAGGAACAACCCATAGTTTTTAGGAAACTTGTTTCCAAAGTTGGGACATTACATGGAATATGGGAACCAGTATGGAACATTTCAAATTCTGCGTGAACCATTTAGGATGGTTGGAAATTTATTAGGAATTTTTACCCTTTAAAATTGGGAACTTGGGGATTTTTTCTTTTGTGTTTTCCTTAGAGTGAGTTTTTAGGCATTCATGATTTCCACCAATTTCTAGGGAAGAGGAGAATGTAGATACAAGGATGCACTCAAGGTGGAGATGCAATGATGTATTGAACACTAAAGACAAAACAAATTGAAGTTACAATGTCATAACATTTTCTTATGAGTATTTCTTGAATTAAATATATACTTGAACCAACCATCATTGTCTATGAGATCATTTCATCTTTATAGCTTTATGTTTTATTTGTGCATGCATTTGAAAACGTGGGATCCTCTTCTTGGAGGGTTATTAACAACATTTTTATTTTCTCATCAGCTCTAGAGAACTTATTGAGTTGGTGCAATGATCTCTTCATCACCACTGCTAGAGTATTCACTTGTCTTTATGCTGAATTTGGGGTGGACTACCACCTATGCTTTTCCTAGATTGCACAAGGATGAGACAAGTGTAATATCTAGATTGATTATGGCAATTGTACGAAATTTGAAATAAACAATTATAAAAGAAAAAAAAGAAAGAATATAAAAAATAACTAGTAATTGATGCATTTATAACTAGAAACTCATACATGGATAACTCTTAGCTGATGGTTGTGCTAGTTTATACACCTTTGCAAATACCCTAACATTGAATATGTTTTAAACATATAATATTCTAATTCATTATAATCATAGTTGATACAAAATTGAAAACTTACTCTATATTTATAGCCACAAATATAGGGACTATAACTTCTAAAAGTCCTCATTTTAAAAATAGTCTAACTTATATAATCAATGCCATGGATGGTAATCCTGGTTTTATTACCATTTCCATATGCTAAAAGGTTCTAGTTACAACTGTAATATAAAGGATAAGCTAAGTCATGTGGTTTGGGTAAATGTTTCTTTTCTTCTCATATTTTTTTAATTATTTTATTTTTATATATTTTTAATATATAAATAATTTCAATTCTCGACTTATTTTAAAGATTTATACTTATAGCTTATCAATATATCAATATAGTTCTGACAAATTAATACTAACTATGCTAAAATTTATAAATATTATTTACATAATCTTGATTTATTATTACAATTAATATGACATTTTCCATTTACTTTCGAAATAAAAATATCTATACAACCAGATTATATGATTACTCAAAACGTTTGAAATATTCAAATTTGAGAGTGACCCATTTTCCAAAAGCACATGGAAAGCAAAATAGTCCATGATTGCTATGTAATAAATTTATCTCAAAATTGTTCAAAACGGTGACATAGATTCTCTCAAAATTAGTAAAAACGGTGACATTCGAACTTGACAGTGACCAATTTTCCAAAGGCATTCGTCACAAAACAAATGAATTCTCTGGTTGCTATGATACTTGATTTTGTTGTTTGGGAATTCTTGATTGGTGAATCTAGGATCCACCTAAATTTGAAGATGAACGTGCAACAAAACATCTTCTTGAGTTGGAACCAAAAAATTGTAGGAACCTATTTGTTGACGTCGAATATTTATGCAATGACAATATGGTGGGATGTTGTAGCAAAGATGAGACAAATGATTAAAAACCAGGGAATTCTAAAATTTTCATCTTCTAGTTGGATTCAAGTTAATAACAACGCACATGCATTCCTTGGGGGAGACATATCACATTCTGAAACATAGCATATCTATGGCATGCTTGAGGGTTTGGCTAGGCAGATGGAGGAGACAGGGTATATGTCATATCAACTCTATACTGCGGAATGTTAATGTGGAAGAAAAGAAACCCATGGTTTGCCACACATTCCTTCAAGGTTTTCCACCAATGCATTTTTCAATGGCACTTTTGGTGATGGTTTCTAAAGGCTTGTTTCCAAGGCTCGAGCCTTTTGCAAATCCAAATGTAGTTCCAGCTTGAGATCGAGTAGCCGGGGTTGAATTAGCATCAACATGAGTTGCGTTTGATTGGGGAGGAAAAAATGGCATAAAGCATCGGTAATACAATTTGATGCGTTGCGATATAATCGGCTTCGATAAGAGCTCTGTAACGGCTGGAATAGTTCCTGTGATACCTCCCAACACGCAGTTTCCCACTCCTTTCCACTGCTTTTTATTTGCTTTTCCTAGTGCCTGTCCTAATCCCCAGGCTCTCTTTGCTGAGAATTCTATTGATGGCATTTAATGACACTCTCAAATACTCTTTATGGTAAATTTTTCCAATTGTTAATTTTTTTTTACCATTGATAAATCTAATAATTTTCTTATGATGCTATGTGACCATTGCTCTAGTTTTTTATAAAAGATAATTATTTAAGACCACTTCTAGACCTCGAACGAATGGTTCCTAAATACTAATTTTACTCAAAATAATCTTTGTACAATATTAGGTTATATGTGGTATGTCAAGGCCCTACACATTGTTCATTAGACTTGAAATCAATAGATGTAACCTAATTCCCTAGTTTTTTTCCATGGACCATGGTTAGGGCATTATCATGCCTTTCTATCATGCACTAAATTGTAAAAGGGTTCTATATATGTTTAATAGGAAAAATATTCCTTCATACTTCATATGGGATATACAGTGTTATTGGGCCTTACACATGGTGCATGAATCCTTAAAGAAAAAATTAGGGTCTAATACCTAATGTTTGACCCAAAACCATGGTTTAGATCAGGCCAATTTCCACCCCTAAATATACATTAATCCTTATCCTTGTGCCTCTCTATATTTCTCAATATTTTTGTTATACATTTCCACAATAGTGGAATCATGTCATTAAAGGCTTTTGGTGGAGTTCTTGTTTAGGTTCTTTTTAACTTGAGCTTGATTGGGCCTCAACCAAGAGTCAAGTGCAGACACTTTGCCTTCAATGCATCATTCAAATAAAACAAGTAATCCCTAATTAGCACATTATCCTCGTAGTGTTTGTTTCCCAACCCTTCTAGTTTGAGACTCTGTATGTTTATCCTTGTTTAATTGCATTACATTCAAATTTTCAATATCTTTTAATATCCAAATTGTAAAATCAAATTATCCTTGCAACACCTTTTAATCTTCAAATTTTCTTCAAGCTTTTGCAATAGTTTCCAAATCTATAAAAAAAAATTGTATTATGATCCCCAGTAGCAAGCCAACTAGCTCTACTTTTAATCTTCCAGCCAATTTCTTTCTTGAGAAGCAGTTTGGATCCCCTCTCCTTATGACTTTGAAGTATTTCTACTTCAACATCTAAGGGATGGACATATGCATATAGGCCATAAAACCCGAAGTTGACTATGCATTAAAGGGGGATACCTGTTGGGGCGCGCACCCTAATGGTCCTTAAGGTGGGTAACTCCGTGGAGTTATGGGATTTTGTAAGCGGAGTTATGACTCAAAATAGTCTTAGGGGTGTCGGGGTTGAGTCAAAGTCCTCTTTTTGTAATAAACCCATGGTTTAAATCCAGAGTTTAGGGGTCGGGGTGCCCATGGTTTAAGCCCATGGTTTTGTAATAAGTGCACTATAAATAAGCACTCTTGTAAAGAAGTCAGTTTAGGATTTTGATGTAAAATGAATTAAGGCGAAGCTAAGGCTATTTTGTAAGAAAAGGTTAAGTCCCAGCTGTGTGCGTGGACGACCTCTGCAGCTGTGTGCACAGAGGGTTTTGGGTGATAAAGGAAATCTATAGCTGTGTGCGTGGCTTTGAGGACTTGAAGGGATCTGCAGCTGAGTGCGCAGATTAGAACTGTGGTTTTTGTAAAGAGTTGAATAAAACACAGTTCTATGGACGTAACCCCTACACTAGGGGTGAACCATGTTATATCGTGTGTTTTGGTTTTTGTTGTGTTGTTGTTTTGTTCTTTATGCATTGATAAATATACATATGATAAGTAAGATCACTGCTAAATATTAACTTCGCTGGAATTCCCAGTAAAGGGTTAAGCAAGGCACTGTTTGTTTATCTAACCGCGAAGCTAAATAAGTAACTACTAAAGCTCTGCATTGTATGATTATAAGTATTAGAAGCTAAAGGTACAGTAATATCCCTCTTCAGCTTGCAGAAACCTGATTCTGCGGCACCCCATAGCTGTTTCGGGTGAGACTGCAACCTGTTCGCAGGTTGTTGCCGAAAGGGCCAACACTGTGGGTCTTTTGTTGGTGTGAAGTTAATGGTAAAAATCCCGGGTCTGCCCTATAGCCCAACAATACCTCATGGAGGGGATTATTATTCATTAGAAAAAAAATTGAAGGGGGGAAGAGAGGAGAGACCAAAAGGAGGGTACAACCTTGTGAAGATTGTCATTTTCAGACTATGGAGACTACCACAGATATGTCCTGGAGTGTGAACTTGAAGCCCCGTTCTTGTGATGTGATAGCCCCAACTTAGGGGTGACAACTTCATT
Organism: Pseudotsuga menziesii; assembly: GCA_001517045.1. Classification (NCBI taxonomy): domain Eukaryota; kingdom Viridiplantae; phylum Streptophyta; class Pinopsida; order Pinales; family Pinaceae; genus Pseudotsuga; species Pseudotsuga menziesii. The sequence goes on from LPNX010379655.1 coordinate 702,789, forward strand.
AAGAGAATAATTATTGCAAGCTTGCATAAGGTTGGGTTGTGTGTACCTCTCTTTCAACAATTTATTGGAATATTTCATTCAAAAGATAAGTACCCTAGAACTTATTTAAATTATGTATATGGTTTGTTTGTGAAATTATTGTGTTTATGCATATGAATAGCCATGTAATGTTAGGGTTATCATTTATAATATGTCTCTCTTTGAATCTCTACCATAAATGTTTCCTCACGCAAAATTTTACATTTTTCCCGTACGTTAAATCCATCTAGGTTTAAGGGGAATCCCACAAGTTATTCCCAAGAATTTAGTTTGTATCACATGTTTAATTCCTTCGAGTTATGCCATATCCACCATTAAGAGTTGGATTGGGAGTTTGTCATCAAACTATTTGTCCATATAATTGGGAAATATACATAGTCACTCTAGTCATTATGGTCATTATGCTCACTATAGTCACTACAATCACTATGCTCACATAATGTCATATCTCATGTGCAACTATGCTAATGTTCTTTTATTAAAAACATTAAGGATTTATTTATTGTGCTTTATCATGGGCTTAATTTCCAATATCCAACTTGTCTCAAAAGGAAAATGATCTAAAAAACATAAGCTTGTGCATCCAAATAAGTTCATCAATCACAACAAATAGGATTTGGAATGTGCTATTAAACTTATAAAACTTGTTAAGTAAGATAAACTTATGAAATTATTGAATAACAAAATGACAAATACTTAGTTCATGTTACAAATTCTTGATTTGTAACCAACCAAAATCATGTGAAAAATTAAACAAAGTCTTCCATGTTTTTGTTTTCACATCTACAAGATTTTGCAAACTAAAAAAACCATTCATACATGTACCGTTTGTAAACTCTTTTCTAAACGCCATTCTAAACCATTGTTCTTGGAAAGATAGGTCTTGGTAAATCAATTACACAGGAAATGAGCGCATAATATTTCCAAATCCATTACCCAGAGAGTGAGCGCATAATTTTTCCAAATCCATGCTCACTAGCACAAACGATCCCGCTAAGGCCTTTCAATTTCATATCAAAATTCAATGGCAGAGGATACTGAACAACCAGAACTCATTTCTCAATGATATCAACTCATTGATTCTAATATGTGTCGATCAAGAGGTAAGGATTAATGATTCTGAGGCTTTCTAATCATTGCATCGTTGATTTTGAATTTGTTTGCATTTCTTCCCCCTGAGTCCAACTGAATGAAATACTAAGTTGGAAAGGGGAAATGATTTATTTGGTTGTTACAAACCTATAAAGGGTTACAGTGATTGATAACCCTACAGTAATACATAGACATAGGCATACATGGGGAATAAATCCAAGAAGAAGACCCATAATGGATCTGGGAAAAGGGCTAAGAATCCCCCTCCAATATCACTCCAAAACTGAAAACTAAGTCAAGGAAAATATAATCTTAGACATAGGTTGTAAACATTTGGATAAGGGAATTCAATTGGAGAAACTAAACACCTAGCTTGGAAAGTCATCATTTTTGCAATGTCAGGGATGTCTGAAGAGCAGTGGAGGGAAGAAGGAAAAGAAAGGAAAAGGTAAACCTATAAAAAACAAGATAGTGCCCAACGAATTTTCATCAGGAAGCATTTGGGTTTGTTTGGCTTGTGCCAATATGGGTTGTGGGAATGATGAAGAAGAAATTGATAATGATGGGGATTCTTGGAAGCACTGGCTCTATACATGTCACCCTTATGCTTTGCAATGCAATGAAAAGCTCCATTGCTAGTGTTTTCCTTGCCAAACCACTGAGCAAGACAGTTCTATAGCACCACACGGTGAAGGTCAAGGTGGCTATAAGAGTTTGCAGGTGCACGCCCTTAAGTTGGTGCAGGATAAACTATTGAATCAATCATAGTTTGATAATGATATTGGGTTTAGCGATGAGGAAGATGTGATGGGGCTCGTTGGGAAAGTTACATCGCAGAGTTCAGATGAAATGGATGGTATATGCAATAGGAGCAGCAACCATATAGTTAGAGGTCTTGTAAATCTGGGCAACTTGTTTTGCAATTCAATTATGCAGAATTTTCTTGCATTGGATATGCTTCGTGACCATTTCATGAAACCCGCATAACTTCCGGTAACTCTGTTGTGAAGTTTATCTTTCTTGTTGGGAATCGATATCATATCCTTATTTCTTTCAAGAAGGCTTATAAATGATATGATTTTCATTTTTCTTTCTTAATCTGTTATGTAAACGTTAGTACTAAATTAAAATAATCACCATAAACTGTTACCTGGATCTGCTAATGTTTGAAGTCTTTTAAATTTTAGCAGCTTCAAAATATATTTAGGCCATTTAATTCATAATTTTTAGATGTGAAAATAATAAATAGTCCAATCAATTTTTATATTGATTATTTGTATGTTATTGAAGGTAATCAATAGTCCCATTGACATTAGATGAAGAGATCAAGCTAAATCTACCTTGTAATAAAGTTGAATTTACTCTAAGTGGGAATTGAGTAGAAAACGTTCAAATCAATTGGTAGTAGGGTTATGCATTGCATGTCAATTTAAGTTGTAAAAGTAGCACTATGTAATAGCTAAGATGCAAAGATGTTAAAAGCTATGCAAAATGTATTGATCCATATATCTATGTTATTAACTTATTGTTGAAAGCTATTGGGACTGCATTGGTTATTGTGCTTTAGATTTTGAATGAATAATGTTCCAAGACATCATATTTCAGTGGAAAACTGTTTTATGAACAAGTTTCAAATAGGTTTGATCATGTTAACTGATTGTGATGTCATTACACAAAAGTAATGCTACCATGACTAAGACTTGCAGAGAGTGAAAAATCTCCTATATTTCCATATTCTTGAAATAAATTGAATTGTATATTTAATATTTTACCCATATTTCAAGCATTTTTGAGGCAGGTTAGTAGGGCTATGTTTCATAGGTTTTAATTCAAGTAATTTTGTAGATATACCTTCTCAAGAAACCTCTCGAGCTATTGTGCATAACATAACTACTAAAACAGACGAAAAACCTACATATGAGCCCTCTCCGTTGGAAGGAAAAGTTTCATATGGACTTTCTTGAATGAAGATACTGATTGGAATGAATTTGATCCACAAGAAGATACAGGATGGGATTGATTCGGTTCAGAAGAAGATATTAGATGGATGGATTATCTTGGATCCACAATTGGATATGAGGATATTTTATGTCAAGGACAAGGTCCTTTTGATACATTGGAAAATGTGTAGCAAGTTGAGAATCATTATGTAGAAAATTCCATTCTTGAATATGATTTAAGTCATCCTAATGACTCTCACCCAGAGTCTCCTCTTCTTGTGGTTGGGGATTCCGAGGTATTGTTACTTTATAAATGGATTCTATAGCTGGAAACAATCTATAAGTAACTAGCAAGTCTCTAGATTTTGTTCTGGATACCAGTGATTCCTTAGATAAATAGTTAGATGTCAGTGCCTCATTGGTTATGGAACCTAAGCCTTTTGATGGTTTTGGGAAACCGTGTCTTCTTGTATCCCTAGATTCCCATAACTACAGGGAATCTTACTACACTATTTCCATAATCATTACCATTGCAGACACTCATTTTTATTATCCTACTCAATTTTATGTTGTTTTAATTGGTTGTTGCATTGCACCCTTCATTTCCTTCATCATTCTCATTACCAAGTCCCATTTTTTATCATCTTACTCAATTTTATGTTTTAATAGTTGGTTCAAGATGGCCATCTTTTCATTGGTCTCCTCCATACTAGCAGTGTTTTCCTTAATGACCCCTATAAAAGTGACTTTGATTTCCCACTCAAAACCTGTAACTTCCTTGAATATGTTGCTTCCAAGTTCGCTTTGGGTCAGATGATAAATATGGATGAGTAAAAAATATCCCTCTCCAACAAGATCTCTCTGCTCCACCCAATCCTTCTCAATTATACAGCCATGTCACAAATTAGAAAAGGATGCAAAGCAACCTACAATAATTTATGAGCTTTAGTACATTTGGGGTAACATGATTAGCTTGGCATCTGCTCCCTTTATTTTCCCCATAGGCTTATCAGACGAATGTCTTACTTTTCCCTCTCCCGCCTATATTTAGTTACTGAGTACATTTGGGAACTAACTGGGGCTTGAAATGACCAGCTAGAGGTGGAACTTGCTGTCCTTTTTAAATAGGAACAAACCCGGACGCACTAGTTAGTGGAGAAAATAACAAAAAATCCTCGACTTTAGTTTATTTAGAGCGTGGTTATCTTGGGTACATGTATACTAACCTGACAACCATTTATGAATGAGCAAGAAGTATTCAAGGTAAAAAGGGATCAATAATTGATACAAATCAGTGTTACAATCATCCAATCTAACAATTAACCTATCAACGTGCATGAGAAATTAATCAAACACATATTATCCAAGAATATAAGCACACATGAGAACAAAAAAGTAATGGTGGAGAAATGAAAAATATTTATTAAATGTCAATTTGGAAATACAATAAGTGGTCTATGAAAATCCCAACCTATATAATGATCCTTGAACATTAATTTATAGGCTTTCCTGAACCTAAGTCACCATGCCGTGTGTTTAAATGCATGTGTATGGATCCGAGAGAAAATGAATTGTTTGGGCATTGTATTCTAAAAAAAACTGCCTTTACTGCTGCTCAAGTCCACTTACGCATGGGATTGAAACTGAGTTTTTAAGAGTACACCCTCTTTATTATATAGTTACTATAACTTTATTTTAACACAATATGCTAGTAGCAATTGAATTCTACTGACAAGGGTGGACCCTATACCTCCTATTTTTACACTTTCTGGGCATGCATATGCCGAAGGAGAAATTAACAGGTTCAACAAAGTCTTTAAAAAGAACACCTTTTCTAAGATCCAAACTCTAGAATACCTCAACCATTTAGTTTTTATCTTGTTTTCATATAATTAATGAAAAGATGGGTTGTACAAGCCCTCCTTTAGGGATTCGTTTACTAGGTGTAACCACAAGGTAACCGCTATTAATTTTGATGGATCAGAACGTGCATCCATAGACATTTTGTGAGGTTCCATTAAGAGGTTGCATGCGTATCTGAGAAGGAATGAGTTGTACCTAAATAGAACTTTCAAAAAACACTTCAATGATTAAATATGAACCTAGGTTTATATTTAGAAAATGCACCTATGATTTAAAAGGGTGAGATGGAGTTTATCACACACGCCAACCATTAGTCTCTTGTTTGAGAACTTGTAAGTAACTTCTCTTTAACTGTACCTTTGCATGAACAATAACTCGAGATAACCCAACACCCATCTGTTGTTCTAAAAATAGCATAGAAACTTCTTAACTGCATGTTGAATGGATAACAACAATCACATAGGAGGACAATGTATGTGTCACTTAATCGTTATCTTGAATTCTAAAAATAACACATAAACTTCTTAACTGCACCTCCTTGCATGCAAGATAACTCAAGATAACAAAAAAATGACACATGCATCCTCCTGCATGATTGTTGTTATCCCTTCAACTAGTGCCCGTTGCTTTTTAAAATGTGCCATGTTGCATGCTGATGGGTCCATCACTGCACAATACACCATTAGGATTCAGTTCTAGAACTTCTAAAGATGGGCATGAGGATAGCACAATAGTCATTTCAAAACCATATGGAGCTACGCGCCTTAGTATATTGTGATTGATAACAATTCCATATGATATGCAATATGTCAGAATATTTTGCATTAGTGTAAAATTCTATTTTCACTTCTTGTATTTTTCTATTCATATGGTTCAGATCAAGTGACACTCGAAATCAGTTCCATGCCTATTATGTCCCATGAGTGAACCATACTAAGTAATTCATCATTAGATGACAGATTTTGAAGAATCAATACCAATTAATCCATTCAAACTCTCTTAACCTTTGAGTGATTTCATGAGTGTCCAGATCATATATACCAATGAAATTTCTTTTTTCTCCAATAATCTGGTAGTGATTATGTTTATCTCTACTTCGATACACAAGTGCTCATATCTGTAATAACTAATCCTCCTAGACAACATCGATTTGATTCTTTATCATCTGTATTAATACTTGTGTTTCCAATGTGCGGGTTAGTCATCCATACAAACTGGCCAACCTAACTCAGATCTGTAGGTATTTCTTGGTAGCTTTTTGTTGGGTGTACACTATAGCTAAGTTCTCAAAATGGGATCCTAAATCCAAATGCAGGTTTTGGAATTCAAAATGAAGGTGCCAGGATGAAAGATAATTGTGCCTCAATATAAACCACTTGTAATAATCTTTACAGCATATAAAGAATAGTTTATTTCCATGATGGAAAATATTGTGAGGTTCAAAAGTATTCCAAGCCCAGTTTTCTTCATTGAACTCAACGGTAACAAGCTCTGAAAAAAAAAACTTCTCTACGAATGTAATGATGGTTTCCTTCTCCCTTTGTAATAAATATAGTATTAATATCATGGCCATGGATTTGTGGATGAGAAACTTCATGCCATGATATTTCTGTCACCATCCTTATCTCTATCCCATGCGGAAAATACTCGTGTTGTTTGGTGATGACTGGAATATAATATAAACTAGTTAGGATTTGCTCATCCCAGATCTAATACTTCTAGCAGAATGGCCAGATAGAACTAGCTGTGGTTGCCTCTGCTAAAATGACATACTCATATTTTTTCAAAGATGAAAATTTCCACCATATCCATGAATCATAATGGAGTCTCTTTTTTGGATCCTAAAAGCCTCCATAAAATATTAAAGCCTAATGGCTTAACTCTCCTAAAGTAACCTGACTGGCCCAAATTTCAGTCTTGCTTTCATATCACTTTCTCATCATGATCTTGTCCAATAATGTTGATAAAATGCTCTTTGGTAGCACTTGTGACTCAACATTCATTATTATCATGAATAGAGGTCTTCAATGGAAGTTTCTTCTTTTATCGAATAAACCCAATATTCATGCCCCACCAGAAGTGGACTGGACTTGACTTAAACATAATCCCTTCAGTAAAGGCCTTCAAAACAATGTTCTTGGCCTATTTAGGGAAATATAAGTGTCTTCCACTTGTTAGGATCTTTGTCACAGATCTGTATTGAATATTACATGTGATGTTGTTATCAATCCCATAAAGTCTCTCTTTTAAAATCTGGAAATGAGGTTTTGATGCTTGATCTTGGATCTAGGATACACATGAGGAAATTCTCAATGTTGGGCACACTCCTAAAGATGTTTTCTTTTAGTTTAAATAACCTCCAAATAACCATGACAGTTCTGGAAACATATCCTATGATCAGCTAGTAAAGGAACACCAACAACAACTAATGACAACATTAATGATGTCCTATGAGAGACAAATCTTGCCAACTCCATGATATATGGGTTGTAATACATCACCGTATTACAAAAAATACCCACTAACTACTAAAAAATATGCATCCAACAACACAATCACCAAATGAGAAAAAATATAATTCATTTCCATCAAGGATAATCCACGTATCTGAATAGTATTCTTAGCCACCGTTGAAGTGGAACATATGAGGATACCATTCATATCAGTAACATTGACTAGCCAAAATCATTATTGTTCGCAAGGTCATGATTTTCGTGACAAAGATGCAAGCAGTACAAGTAACTAAAAAGGAATTGAATTTTTTATCCCAACAGAAATAAAATAATTCTTTTTAACATAGAAATCCTTATAGCTAGTTGGAGAACAAAGTAAGGAAAGTTGTTTTTCATACATATCAGAAATGAAATGGATATATAGGGGGTACTATTACTGAAATTAGCTTCAAATAACTAGCTATAAGAATACTCCTTCAATGCAACACTTCAAACTTTTAATGAACCCATAGGTTTAAACTTTAAATCCTTGATATTGGATGGAAAATGAGAACTCATCCAAAAAAAGACACCTTAAACCCTTCATAAGAAAATCATGTCTTATACAACAACAAAATACTTGCTTGTATTCCAATACATGTTATTAGTGCTAGCCTCATATATTTTGAACCCAATATAGCACCAATTCTTACATCCTTTGGAACTCAGTCAGGACCAAATTTAGTCTCTAGTGCATCCATAATTTGCTCCAATTCAGTCTTCAATTGCTCTGGAGGATAAAGTCTTTTAAAAATAGGAATAGCATCGTCAACATTTCCCTGATAAAAACAAAAGGTTTAACTTGAATCAACAAAGTTTAGTATCATTGACATGAGTAAGGCCCCAAATAAAAACAAAAATTCCTTGGCAGTTATGAAGCTTACCTTTCTCATAAGCCAAATAAGCTCCCCACTATACTTTGACCATAGATAAGCTCTAAAAATCTCCTCAAGTCGCCAGAACTATACCCTACTAGGAAACCAACATTCTAGTTGAATTCTTTGGGATAATCTTGATAAGCACGTGGTTTAGAAACTCAAAACGCCAACCAATAGAGAACATTTCCAAGGCCAACGAGAATAATTCATCACCAATTGTATTCCAAATGGGATACATTCAACTTGAACAACAATGAAGGGGACAATTCAACAAGGGAACATAAGTTTTGAAGTTTTAATTTTTTTTTATTTGTAAATTGTTAAATCAAGCTAAAGTACTTTATTTCATACTACCCATATGTTTGACAAACTTTTTGCGCTCATGTTTTCCTTGTATGGAATCCATACAAATCAGTGGATAAGTGGACTTGTTCATTGAAGTTTCCCATGAGAAAACAACCTCTGCAACTTCCAAGATATTTTACAAAATAGGTGAGCTTGACCATGATCTCAACTTTATATATATATATATATATATATATATATATATATAAGTTGATCAAGGTCGATTTCAACAGTGTTGCAAAAGGGANTCACCACACTTGGTTGATCACATATTTATGGCCTTCCATGTCCCTCTGCATACTCCTTGGACCCCCTTTTCCCATATTATACTTTTATGTTCCAATATTATTCCCCAAAAAACACCTGTTTATGCCTATACACGACTTTTGAAGCTATACTCACATGCATACGCAACTTTTGAGCCAAAACCCACGTACATCGGTAAATGTGCATAAAGCCAAATGTTTTTGGATTTTTCCTCATAGTGTCCTAAATATCTTGTCTCTTGGCCTTCCATATGCCTTGAGAACACTCGGACTCAACCCTCCATTTCCTCTTTGGAGTGTTATATATTGAGCCTCTTGGATACATTGAAGAAAGAGAAAATTGAGAGCAAGGAAACTATAGTCCATTGCTGCCTCACTTGTTATGCTTGAGTCTGCATCCATTTGTCCCTTTGGATCACATAGTGCTTCTCTTCCCAAGCTTTCCTTTCCTTTGTGAGCTTTCCATTGAAATATGGATGATTGAAGTGGTGGAGGCCCAGGTGGAGGACTCGTTTTTTCGAGTTTGAGGAAGTGTTGGCAGAGGTTGTCACTATTGTATCTCTATTTTTATTAATAGAAATATCCATTTCCTTTCCAATCCATGTGCATAAAGATTAATATTGTATCCATGGATGAATTTATTTGCTTATACATGATTGATTATATATTCTAGAGTAGGACTAACACTTGAATATATAGCATGTTTGTCTTGTTTGTTGTTGTTGAGAGCGAATTGGGAATAAAAGCGTGATTGGAAAAGCTCAACATGGATCTACACCAACCATCTAGAATAAGGTATGATTCACATCCATTCTTGTTAGATGTTTTAATTGCTGTTGCATATTGGAAAGGATTGATTTTTGGTGTCATTCAATCTATTGTGGTACACCCCAAGCCATACGAATTTTCTCTCCGTAACACCCAGGTCTAAAGTGTCTGAAGGGATAGGAGACTCCAAGTTACTGATATATTGTTTGACTGGAATGGCCACCATCAAACACTGGGAACCTTCCAGCATCCACCAAGAAACCTCCAAGGTAGTAATGAGTTTTCAAAATATCAGATCCATGCACATTAGGAACTGGGGAAACAAGATAGCTGATTGGCTATCTAATTAGGAAATTTCCATCAGAAGCTCATTGTCTATCCCTATGAATTTGATTATGTCCAAAGATATCTAAGACAACATAATGGAGTCAATAATCAGGGAGAATATTACCAATCCAGTGGAAAACCTCAGTAGAACCGACTCTTAAGTCAATTCCCAAGTCTGTGCCAATGTGTAGTGGGGATCTTCAATCAGTTTGGGTATTTGTTAAGTTGTACTCTTTCTTTTCAAGCTTTCCTTCTCCCATTTTGTGGATGGATATTAGATCTCTCAATTGGATATCTATCACCACAATCCTCCCAAATCCACAACATGGTGAATCTAAGGTTCCTAATCCATAGGAAGCTAGATAGAATTTGTTAAATAAATAACTAGTGCATGGTCTATTCTCATCATTATTCTCTCCCTCTATTGCACATAGTATTTGGAGGTTATCTGATTATCAACGCTTTGGCGTTGCAATAGAGGATAGTGGCAACTGATCATTGGTATAAGATCAGGTTTGGTCTCCACAAAGAAACTAGGAATCCCTCTGTTTCTTCAGCATTTCAAGCATTTTGTCTGTGTAAATTTCAGTTTCAATTCAGCACTGGAGTCCTATGCAATAAATCTCTAGATGTCCTTTAATTTTGGAGAATAGATTGTAGAAGGGAATCTTTGTGTGAAATTTTCCCTGGCTTCAAGTAGGGATCCATCTCTAGATCCTTATTGAAAAAGTCTATTCGATTAGGTTAGTAGAAAAGCCTCCTATGGATGTGGCCCTGTCTGCAAGCACAAATACATATTGAGGTACTTCACTATTGTATGATCTATTAGTCTTGTTATTATGCATGATTAGGTAATTCATAGTTTCTTAAACCAAAATACAAATTCTTGAGCTTGGTACAAAAACAAAGAAATTCCAAAAGGAAAGAAAAAACAATGCCTTCTAGAATCTAAACAACGTGCTACCACAAGTCATAGTTAAGCTACAAATGATTACAATGAAATTTATACATTTCAATTTCAAATTAAAGTAACATTTTTTATCCCATGCAATATTACATTAAGTAATAGTTTGGCCAATTTGCACTTATCCATCCCCAACTTTGTCTTCTTGTGAAAGAAAATCAACTAAGATAGGGTTCTTTAACTATAATCAAACACAATATTATAGACAAAAATAATCTTTGCAAAATTTCAAGATCTTTAAGGTGCTTGTGAGGTTCAAGATCATAGCATAATGAAACTGCTATGATCACTTAATGGAATCTATGTATGTAATGTGTAATACTAAAATATGTCATCATTAGTTAGTGATAACTGTTACCCGCAAACCGTTAATCAAATGCACTATTTTCATGGAGTCTAATATACTTTAGTCAACAATATTTCTATTTTCATGCAGTAAAATTGGGCATTACCATCTTTTCTATATATGGATACACTTAATAAGGTAGGGAAACTCTAGTTATGGTGGTTCCACTACTTATCCATCCTTTAGCCTTAATGTTGGACTGACTCTGTGATGTTTTTTGGTTGTTGTAGTGGTTGGCACACATTTTTCTTTCATGTAGGCCAGATGGTTTACAGAAGTGAGCTTTTAAATTATTAATTTACCCTTTTGTTATTAAAATTGGGCATCATTATCTTTTCTATACTTTTTATTTTTAGTTTCTTGATTTGGGTTGTACACTAATACTGCTCAAGCTAAATTGCATTTTATTTTTTATTCAAAATACCATTACAGTATGTGTGTTCATGTTTGGTATTGAGAAAATGCTACATCTTTTTTGTTTGTGAAAAATGTGGTCTATGTGTTTGTATGAACTGTGTCTTGTTGCGTATGATAAAATTATGAACCCATATTGGTAAATACAGATAATATTATTTTATCTTTAAATCTTTTGTTACATATATGCTGTCATTTACTTTTTTGTATATTGTCTATTTTATAAAGTATGTATGAAGAGTGATTTAAGAGTTCTTCCATTTTTGTTCCTCTCTGGTTTTGAGAGTTTTGTCATTTTTGGTTTCTCTCTAGTTTTGATTGTTTATTTATATGATTGGTGCCGACTCCTTAGATGGTGGAAATATTGGGAAGACTTAGTTTTCCAGGATGAGGCAAGAGCCCCAAGAAAATATTTTACTTCCTATTGTTCTAAGTTGTGTGAGGAACCTTCAAGTATGTTGAAGAGCTTCACAAACATCAATAGTCCAGATCTAGTATTTGACTTGTTGTGTGAAGACTCTTATGTCGGATCTGTGTTTCATGAAACAGTCATGGACGATCGTCATTATGTTTTAATCACATAAGAGGTATGGAGGAAGATTCATACTGGGTGAGCTTGATTCCTTTGATGCTTTTCTTTCATTAGAGCAAGAAGCATTATTGAAAATGATTTTAATTTTCTGTAGGTATAATCATGAGAAGTTTGAAATCTACACTTACAATAACAACAATTGTTTTCATAGTCATTGAGAAAAATATAGATGTAATTTGTGAAGATGAAACAACTGTGATGAATGTTTAAATTCAATTATTTATAAGAGTTCTTCCATTAAAAAAATGAAACATATTGTATGAAAAATGATGCTTCAGATATTAAACATCAAAGATTTGAAATTTTTCTCTATTTCTTTTCTTTTGTATTCCCTTTTCCTTCCCTCACAACAATTTGATAATGTGGTTCGCTTCCATATTGGAAGATCTATTATCAGATGCGAATTTGAATCTAATTTCATATTTCTTCTCGCTTCTTTACATTAATAAGTTTTGAGGTTTGCTTCCTATCTCATAGTTTTGTCAGTAACTAAAAATATAACTTAATACATGACATGGTTATGAAATTGAATAATTATATGATTACCCCACTATGATATTTGGATATGGCCTTATATTCATAACACTTTCTATTCTGGCCATTCATTTTATATTTTCCAAAGAAAAACTTGCCAAGAAACTCAAGGGACACTTCCCCACATTCATGGATGGCATCCCTATTAAAACTGTTGTTGTAGACCAGTGCAACTCACCTAGGGAAATTTGAACTTGGCACCTACTGGCATGGAACTAGCCAAATTCCCAACATTGTAGGTGACAACCGGTTCAACTAACCCCTTGGGCTATTCTGCCATTCTTTTATGAAAAGATTAACTAGTTTTTCCCTTATATCAATATAGATGAGGTTGAGAATGTCGTACATTGGAATAGCTTATCTATATAAGAGGGGTGTTTGAAGTAAGTAAACAATATTTTAAGAACTATTTCCATTGTGCCGAGCTAATTGCATAGAACTTGGAAAAACCAAAAGATAAATTATACACTGCTGTGTTCCATGGAATTTATTCATTTTCATCATATGTTTTGCTGGGATATGATTTCTTTAGAAAATGTCACTTGTTGTCCTTGATTCTCTCCAATCCGCTAATGAGACATTATTATGTACATGTTTTCATTGAAATGTCAAATCAAATTTAACCAGATTTTTAATTTGAGAAATTTTTTACATCTCTTGGTTCTCTTCTCCTTTGATGTCCTTGCCTTCATGAGCAGTCTTCTTCCTAGCTTGGTCCTCTCCTTGGATTTCTATTTCTGTCTTATGCAAGTCTTCCAATTGCTCCATCACCTCTACAAGTTTGAATTCCATATCATGTTTTCATTCTTCGGTCTGGTTATTGATTTCGGTTCTTCTTTTACAGACTATAAAGTCCACTAATTCAACATGATTTGAGGATTATATTTGAATCCAATTACTCAACAAGATGTCATGAATATGGAAGTCTAGCTCTAGTGTAAATTTATAACACGTTTTTCCCAAAGGACTCAAAGTGTTCCTAACATTGGATTGCTTCTTCCTATTTCTCTAAGGGATATCTTTGAGCTGGTGCACAAATGCCTAGAATTAAGCTTCTTGTTTCTAAAAGGTTTCTGCATGCCTCACCTGGTCATTTTACTTCATCTATGAAGCAAGATATACTACAACCCAACCTCTAATAAGTCATCTATCAGGAACTTCCTTTATTCGATCTAAGGTGTTTGGAGAGACACATATACTGTGATTGAAGTTCCAATAGGATACATTCTATTGTCTCCCCTCCTCTTCTGCAGGTGTAAGAAGCAACACTAGGTCATGTTGAAGCTCCCTCCCCCATGAGTTTTCTCTTGTTATTCTTAGGGTTGTGTATTCTCATATGTGAGATGAAGCCTGTATTAGCATCAAAGTTTAATATTATTAGCTAAGTTACCGAGATACAGATATAGATTCAGATATCGATCCGGATCCGGATAAGGCGGGGAAACACAAGTACAAGCAAATATAAAAATATTTGTATAATAAAGAGAAAAATAGAATGAAGCACTAATACATTTGGGCGTATTTTTCCATGAAATATTTCCACGTTTTGAACATTCGTGGATTAATACTTCATTTTTTTTATCATGGCGGAAAAATCGTGGCAATATCGACATTTTTTAATTTTCAACAAACTTTCGTCTCTATATCGACAATCTATGGCTATCTTTGCACACCCACCAAACCAATGCCAACTTCCAATGGCTCTTGGCTGTTTATGCATGGGTCAACTCATGCATTTTTGTCCACATCTAACTAAGAAGATCTTGCTATTTGCATAACAGAGTAAACTTGTTCTAGGTGAGAAGTGGATTCCAGCCCTCCCTTGGTTTATATTCTCAGTTCATATCCAAGACAGCAAGCATGAAGCTAGCGCAAAACGTCAAAGAAAAATATTTCTTCTATCTTCTATCCGATCATAGAGAGAAATCTTGAAATGAAAACCCTCAATAATAATAAAATAGATTTTCCTTTTTTCCCCGACTGTTGCATCTTTTTTCTTGGGTCTAGGTCTGACTGGTTATGTGTGGTATAGTATTTTATGTATATCACAAAAGCTTCCTATACCCCCGCCTTAGGCCATCCATGTGCCCTTATATTTTGCATAGAGACATTTACACTTGTTCATATATGATGTCGCCATGGATAAATAGTAATTTCCATGAAACTAACTACCTCATTGCATCTATCTCTACTACTGAAACCTAGTTACCTATACAATGTCAGCATAGATAATTTTACCTTTTATATTTCTAGTGGCCCATTGATTAAACTATGCCAGAGAGTGAAATCAAATTGAAAGCCATTTTACAGCTCCTTTGCGGGAGCATGCCAAGCTGTATAACTTAGCACATTTGCTATAGTTGCGACAAGGTTATTGGTGATTGATTGAGCGTAGATTGAGCCCATATTTATTTATCAACCATATCCAAAACTAGAGAGATTAGTCATACTCTGCAACATTCATCTGGCCATAAATTCATAAAAGGTAAGCATGCATCCTTTTTTGGGGGATACAAACTAACATTAAGGCTCCAAATAATAGTTGTATTCTTCGGGTCATGTACCTTATGAATGAATTTAACAACCCTGCAACTCTCTCCTTTTATTTAAACCAGAGTAATTGCAACAAAAGGGTCCAACCAACAATGAATCTATCCAATTCGTTTTTTTAGACCCGATGATCCACTAAGCTATTGGTCGTTGAAGCAGTGTTAATTACTTTCCACAGTAGAAGGATAAATTTCATTTAGACCATTTGGGTCACCTAGTGTTCCAATTCCCAAACTATCAAGGTCTCCTTGTGAGTAAATCAAAGGTCATTGCACAACACTTGTTGGAATCAATGAAAACTTCCGTTTGTTAGACAAAATGCTCACTGAGGTGGCGGGGGTGAATCATTGAGCTAAGGATTCAAATCAATTTCAACTTTTTCTACCAATATTGTCATGCCCATAGCCATCTCTGTCATCAAGTTTGCTTGTCTATTGTCATGTCACCATCTCCTTGTCATCTTTGCACCAAGATCTTTTTCTTGCCCAAATCATCTTCAAATGACCACAGAATGGGTCATTTGACTCTCTAGATGTTCCATGCTTGTCATGCTTGCTTTTCAATGTCATTATGCATGTCCTTAGTCATCTCTGTCCTTCATGTCTTGTTCTAATTACACCTTGCCATGTCATCATTCTTATACACCTCTTTGAATCTCTGTTTGTTATTTATTGTTTTAATGAAATAATCAATTAAAACTTCTTCTAAACATTGCATCTCTCCAATAGTAAGATGTGTCTCTTCAAAACTATGTCTTAATTCTTTTTATTAAATTTCTGTTTATTTTTCTAAATACATTCCTGTAGCTTTTTATTTAATAAACCTTTTTTATTATTTTTCACTAACTTTGTAGGTCCATCTTTTGCATATATGACCATCATAATGCAAACTGAAAGTATGGTTTGATAGCCACCTCAACAAAAATCAGATCCATGTCACCTTTTGAACTTTTTGATACACATGCATTATCTGGAGATCATTTGAAAATAGGCTTCCAAACTGTTTAATTTAACACTTAGACAAAATTGTTTTTAACTTGTAAAAATAATTTTTCTTCTACTTTGGCATATTGATTTCTCCCTCATGTGATCACCATAAGGAAACCTACAAGAATGGCTAGATATCCATTTCAACAATGAACATGACCATATCACAAGATAAATCTGTTGACACACACACAACCTTTGGAAAGCATTTCAAAATAGCTTCTCTACCTCTTTTGAACATCAAAACATATTTTTTCCCATTTTGGCAGACTCCTATTTCACAGGTGTGAACACTCTATGGAGACCTGAAGTCAGGAGCAGATGGAAAACTGACCAAAGAGTGGATCCATGGCATTTAATAAATTTACTTGCACAAAGATAGCCCTTGGCAAGCATTTCCAACTGACCTATCAAACTCCTGTTTTTAACACTCGGTCAATTTTCTTTTGTTCTCACTATGCAAAATATTATTTTTCCTATTTTTGGCAGATTGATATTTTGCATATGAGACTATCATAAGACAACCTAAAGGCATGGATGGATAGTCAGTTCACCAAGGAACATGACTATGATACCTGATGAATTTTATCATCAAAATAACCCCTCCTTGCAGGAATTTCAAAATGCCTTTTCAATTTCTTGAAACTAACAACCAATTTTCTTGTGTTCTTAAAATGCAAAATAATATTTTTCTTACTTTTGGAAGATTTATATATTTGTGATAAAACACTCCACAGGATAACTGAGACCATGGTTAGATGCACCCATAAACAAGCTATAGCCTAAAACTTTCATATTATTTTTCTCATCATCCTATGAGATAGGGTGGGCATTTCCATTAGGCCACTGAGGCAATTTTTCCAGTACTGGAATAGTGCAAAACAACCTGAAACTCTGTTTTGGCAGACCATTATCTTTGTCGTCAAATATCTTCTTTGAGAACTAAGACCATGGTGAGATAGCCTCTTCAACAAGATGTAGGATTATAGCTTCAGATAATTTTTATCATACACCTATAAGGTACGGCAGAATTTTCCCATTGCCACATGAGCCAGTTTTTCCAACACTTGGACAATTTTTAGTCTCGTCCAATCTGCCTAAAATACTGTTTTGGAAGGTTCATAACTTCTTCCTTAACTACTTCCAAGACAATCTGAGGACATGGTCAGGTAGACCAAATATCAATCTACAAGACCCCCATATGGTGCAGGCATTTTCTTCAACACACAATTTGTGGAGGGAATTTTCTTAAGGATATATGATCCAGTTTTCCAATACTTGGTCATTTTCAGGACTTTCTCCAAAATTTATTCTGAAACCTCATTTTGGTAGATTCAAATTTTTCTTCAGACATGCTTAAGGAGAAATAATACCATGGTTAGGTAGGAAAATCAACACACTACAAGACCCCCATGTGATGCAGGAATTTACTCTAACCCATAATTTAGGGCGGTCATCTTTCTGAGGCTACTTAGCCCTTTTTGCTTGCTCTGGAACAAACCCCTATTTTGGTAGGTCCATAACATTCCCCTTAGGTACTTTTAGGACAAACTGAAGACATGGTCAGGTAGGAAAAACAACAATCTATAGGACCCCCATGTGGTGAGGGAATTTATATTCTCCTATAAATTATGGCATGCATTTCCCTAAGGCAATTTTTACTAATTTTCCCATACTTGGTCATTTTCTTGTTTTTCACCAAATTACCATATTTTTCCAAAATGATTGTCATTAATGTTGTCATCAATGAAAATCCTATTCATCACAGTCTTCATGTTTTTCTTTATAGAAATTGGTATACAATATACTGCATTTAGAAATATACTTATATCTAATGTATTTGACAAGTTACTGTTTGGTATGGTGTAGGTAAGACAATTACTTGTCACTACAAGGATTTTCCACTATGAATGAAAATGCAAGGAAGCTTGTTAATTTTAGAGCGGCATTACAAGCGAGGGGAGATGGAAATGCTATTTCCATTTCTCTAATTGCAGGGGCTTGGTAGTAGTTGGTAACGATATGATAATTTGTGGATTTTGACTAAGTGTTGAAAACTGCCCTAAAGCAGCTTCCTTATGAAAATGACCACCATAATTCATAAGAAGAATAAAATTCCCACCATAACCTTCCATCCCATATTTTTTTGAAATATCTATCTGACCATGGCCCCGGTTCTCATAAAAACTCCTTGAAGAAGAAGATACGGGTTTCCCAAAAGAAGGATTTTTGGTCAAATTAGTCAAAATTGCTCTAGGGAAATGCCTGCCATAATTTGTGGGTTGTAGAAAATGACCGCACCACATGGTCATCCTGTAGGTGCATGTTTTTTCTACCTAACCATGTTCTCACATTCGTTTGATAATACTTGAGGAAGAAGATATGGATCTGCCAAAACAAGGTTTCAACCAGTCTTACACCAAAGTTCAGTAAAATGCCTGCCTAGGGAAAATGAAGATGATTCTGGGAGTGAAATCATCATTGGTGTGCTTAGTAAGGTGTAATACATCATTTAGTAGCATTATTTCAGGTTTTGGGTGAACTGAAAAATCCACCTTAGGTTTTGGACAAATTGTGTAAGTATGGAATTATTGGTAAACTCTGCCTAAGTGGCCTCAAGGAAATGCGCGCCACCTCTCATAGGATGATGGAAAACATTATATGAAAGTGAGAGGATATAGTATGTTGGTTTGTGCATCCAAATATGGTTTCATATTTCCCAAAGAGTCTCTGAGGAGGAAGATATCAATCTGCCAAAAGTGCCTCTCAGCTTCATTTGCACTATCCTAGTAAAATGCCTGCCAAGGTTAGATAATGAGGTTGCATGAGAGAATATTGGCATGGTTGAGTCAGTATGATATTAATTACATTGTTTATTTCTCACTCTCCAAGTTTGATGAAAAAAAATAAAATCACTTTGGTGGCTTATGGTTTGAAGAAATTTGTCTAAGTGTCAATAAGCAGTTTGGAAGACCACTTTCAAATGCCTGCCAGATGTTGGGTGTATGTCAATAGGTTCATCAATTGGCATGGATTTTTTCTTTGTTGAAATGGCTATCAATTGATACTTTCATCTTGAGTTACAATGGTCACATATGCAAAATATCAATCTACCAAAGTTAGGAAAAATACTATTTTGCATATTGAGAAACACAAGAAAATTGGCTAAGTGTTGAGAATAGGATTTTGAGAGGTCGTTTGGAAATTCCCACCAAGGGCTGTCCTTGTGAAAATAAATTTATCAAATGTCACGGATCAAAGGCCACCTGGACTAGTTTTCCAACACTTAGCCATATCCAAGAATTTCTCCAAGGTTTATCCTGAAACCCTATTTTGGCAGACTTATAACTTTCTCGTCATAAATGATTAAGGCAAACTGAGACCATGGCTAGATAGCTAGTTCAACAACATATAGCCCGATATGCTGGTGCATGTATTCTATTCAAACCATTAATTATGGCGGGCATTCTCTTAGAGTAGTTTTGACTACTTTTTCATACTTAGTCAATTTCCAAAGCTTCACAAAGTTGCCATATTTTTCTAGAATGATGTCATATTACAACACTGACTTCTTGATAGCACCATAACACCATTATGTGTCTTTCCAGCCTTACCATACATGCCACATCATCATACTTTCCATTTCATTACTTCCTTTGTCATTCCTTTGTCTTTCACTAAGTTTACCCTGCCATCATGTCTTTGATTATCCTTTTGTCATTCATTGAACTCCTTTGAAATATATAACAATCACATTCAAATTGTATCATATATTATATAAATAATTGTAAGTTATCAATAATTGTAATAATGTAACAATAACATTTTGATTATCATGGACTTGTATGATGTCCCAATTTTTGGTTTCTTATTCTTATATAATAAAATGGGTTCTTCATCTATCATACTCTCTAATGTCACAAAATTTTACGTTATTGATTAAATATATGAATGATGTACATTGTGACTATGAACAAAGGTGTAATCAACGTGCTTATTCAAGCACAATAATTAAGAAATAAAAATAAATATTACTTTAAAAATATATGATTTGTACATAATTAATTCAAATTTAATTATATGAATGATTTTCATGGTTACAATGAACAAAATTTTAATTGACTCTTATATCCAATTGCAACAAATAAAAAAAAATATTATTATAAAAAAATGATTTTCTAATGAGTAATTGAAAATTTGTAAAAATAATAAATAGCATTTGCATATCCACATTGTGGAAAAGTTCATTAGTGAACCATACACATTCTATTATTTCAACAAGTTGGTGTATCTTTTACATTTCCTTGAACTAAGATAACAAAGTATTTTACCCATTAATGCTCTTTTAAATAATGTATAAACCGATGATTTTTTAAGACATTTACACATCGATTCTCTTTACATGATATATGCACCAATGTGTTTCTAATATAAATGATGAACCATCTCACTTTATGCATTTTATATGTATCCATTTATGTATAATAAAAAATATGCTCTGATGCACTTACAATAAAAAGTATGCATAGTTGATTTTTTATGTTATACTTACTGGTGCCTATATCAAACAATTTATGCATTGGTGCACCGACATTACAATATACACACTGGTGCATTGAAAATAATGAATACACACCTATACATATTATTGTATTATATGCATCACTGCATATAGTATAAAACACATGTACTAGTGAAAATTATATATCGTAAAACAACAGAAAAGAAAACCTCCACTACAAACTTTGGCTACCTAGAATTTTTTAGTTATGTTGAATATCCTTTATAGCCTATGCTACTAATAACAAAGGTTGTAGCATATTTTTTTGGGAAAATTTTTGCTAATATTGTAACCCTAAAATCCTTTGCTATGAGGTGTATCCCTCATAGTGAAACAAAACAAATATGAGGTGTATTCCCTTACTTTTTTTATCCTCCCAAGAAGGAAAGTTTGTGTCTTCATATTCATCATCATCATCATCATCATCATCATCATCATCATCATAATCACCATCATCATCAATATCATCATCATCATTATCATCATCATCATCATCTTCTTCTTCTTCATCATCATCATCATCAACATCACCATCTTCATCATCATCATCATCATCATCACCATCATCATCGTCGTCATCATCTTCACCATCATCAACATCACCATCATCATCATCCTCATCTTCGTCATCATCATCACCATTGTCATCATCATCATCAACATCACCATCTTCATCATCATCATCTTCATCGTCATCATCATCATCATCATCACCATCATCATCAAGATCATCCTCATCATCATCATCATTAAGATCAACATCTTAATCATCATTGACATCATCATCGTCTTCATCTTAATCATCATCATCATCGTTTTCATCATTGTCATTGTCATCGTCATCATCATCATCATCATCGTCATCACCATCAATTTCATCGCCTTCATTGTCGTCATCATCATCTTCGTCGTCATCATCATCTTCATCATCATCAAGATCATGATCTTCTTCATCATCATCATATTCATCTTCTTCATCACCATCATCGTCATCATCTTCAAATTCATCATCATCAATGTCATCATCATCATCATCAACATCACCATCTTCTTCATCACCATCAACATCACCATCTTCATCATCACCATATTCATATTCATCATGATCACCATCATCATCATCAACAACAACATCACCATCCTCATCCTCATCATCATCATCAAGAGCATCATCATCATCATCATCATCATCATCATCAAGATAAACATCTTCATCATCATCGACATCATAATCATCTTCATCTTCATCATCATCATCTACAATATCATCATCATCATCTTCATCATCATCTTCATCATTATCATCATCATCCTCATCACCATCAATGTCACCGTATTCATTGTCGTCATCATCATCATTGTCATCATCATCATCATATTCATCATTATCATCATCATCGTCGTCATCATCATCATCATCTTCATCATCATCATCGTCATCATCATCTTCTTATTCATCATCATCATCACTGTCGTCATCATCACCATCAATGTCATCGTCTTCATTGTCATCACCATCGTCATCATCATCATTTTCATCACATCATCATCGTCATCATCATCATCATCATCATCATCATCGTCATCATCATCATCATCATCATCATCATGATGATAATGATGACGATGATGACGATGATGATGACGCTGACGACGAAAAATAAAATGATGCTAATGATGATGATGATGACGACGACGACAATGACTAGGATGAGGGTGATGATGATGAAAATGATAATGATGATGAAGATGATGATGATGACGATGATGATGATGATGATGATGATGATGAGGATGAGGATGAACATGACGAGGATGATGATGATGATGATGATGATGTTTATGACGATGAAGATGATGATGATGGTGGTGGTGATGATGAAGATGATGATGAGGGTGATGATGAAATTGATGACGATGACGATGATGAAGATGTTAATTAGGAAGAGGGAGATGATGATGATGACGACGACGACGACGATGATGATCATGATCATGATAATGATGATGATGACGATGATGATGATGACGACAACGAGGATGATGATGATGATGATGATGATGACGATGATGATGATGACGATGACTAGGATGAGGATGATGATGATAAAAATGATGATTATGATGAATATGATGATGATGGGGATGAGGATGAGGATGAGCATGACGCGGATGATGATGATGACAATGATGAAGATGTTGATGATGATGATGACGGTGGTGGTCATGAAGATGATGATGATGATGATGGTAGTGGTGATGAAGACGATGAAGATGGTGATGAGGGTGATGATGAAAATGATGACGATGACGATGATGAAGATGTTGATTAGGAAGAGGGAGATGGCGATGATGATGATGATGAAGACGACGACGACGATGATAATGATGATGATGATGACAATGACGATGATGATGATGATGATGATGATGATGATGATAAAAATGATGATGATGATGATGATGACGATGACGATGACGACGATGATGATGATAACGATGACTAGGATGATGATGATGATGATGATGAAGATGATGATGATGACGATCATGATGATGAGGATGAGGATAAGGATGAGCATGGCGAGGATGATGATGATGATGATGATGATTATGATGAAGATGTTGACGATGATGATGATGATGATGATGAAGATGATGATGATGATGGTGGTGGTGATGAAGATGATGAAGATGATGAAGATGATGATGAGGGCAATGATGAGGATGATGATGAGAATGATGAGGATGATGATGATGACTAGGATGAGGATGATGAATATGATGATCATGATTATCATGATGTTGATTAGGATGATGATGAAGATGATGATGAAGATGAAGATGATGATGATGGTGATGGTGATGAAGATGAATATGCTGATGAAGATGTGATGACAACATCTTTACCTTGGTCTTCAATAAATTGTTCTGATCTTCACCAACATTATAATAGAATGGTTATGAGTGATTATTCACTCCTATAAAGAATGCACTTTATGGAACTACCAAACTTCTCTTTTTGGATCTTCCTCTTTTAAGACACCGGACTAGGTCCATAAGTCTTGATTCTTCATGTGCACGAATCTAAGAACAAGAGGATTCACAAGGCCAAAAAAGTTGTATTTTTTTACTACTTCCTCGGATCATATTGAATTGTCAGATTAGTCCTTAGAATGGGTGTTAGGAGCAATCCTTAATTTTTCACTCAACTGGCTACTCCCCCTGTCATGTAGACATCTTCATTGACTGAGCTCCCCCTAAAATTGAGATGATGAAGATGATGATGATGATGAATATGATGATGATGATGAAGATGATGACGATGATAATGAAAATGATGATGATGATTATGGTGATGAAGATGATCATGATAATGGAGATGATGATGAATTGGATGACAATGATGTTGATCATGAATATGATGATGAAGATGAAGATGCCGATGATGACGACGATGAATATGATGATGATGATGAAAAAGATGATGACGGTGATAAGGAAGTCATTGATGATGAATATGATGATTATGATGATGATGATAAGGAAGATGACGATGATGAAGAAGATCCTGATGAGGATGATGACGACGATGACGATGATGATTATGAAGATAATGATGATGATATTGATGAAGACGACAAAGACAATGGTAATGAAGATGACAAGGATGTTGATGAGGATAATGATGATGATGATGATCATCGTCGTTGTTGTCGTCATCACCATCATCTTCACTGTCTTCATCATCATCATGATCATCATGATCATCGTGATCATCATCATGATCATCGCCATCATCATCGTGTTTGTCCTTGAAGGGACTTATGTATAGGATCTCACTATAAGCAATGCAACCAATACAAATTATGACAAAATCCTAGTTAAATTAAATTAAATTAAATTATACTACACTAAATTAAAAACATAGAGTTGTTTAACTATAATTAATTTAAAATGCAACAAAAAATAAAATATGCAAATAAAAAAAAACCCAAAATAAACTAAACAAAATATAAATATGAAAAATAAAAAAACAAAACAAAACAAAAAATATAAAATATGCAAATAAACAAAGAAACCAAAAATAGAATTCAAAAACACACTTGCACTAGCTCATTAGCATTCAAAAAAACCCGCGCAAGATCTGCTTTGGCTCCCATTTGGGGGTTTTCGATTTTGAACTTTCACTGAAGGATCTGGAACAAGCTATGATGTTTTTTTTATAGGAAGTATAGCTGAAGGAATTTTCCTATTAGTGTATCATCCACTCCTTTCGCATGTGAGCCCATGCTTCTAGAACCACCTGCCCCACCTCCAGAATGGCATCAATAGTTAGACTTTCAGGTTTGTTTCCTTCTATGTTTTTCTTGATTAAGTTTTGTGTTTTTATTTTATTCATGGTTTTTTTTGTTTTTGTGTATGAGGTGGAGATGAAATGGCTCAAATATCCTTGCAAGCATGAAGCATGAGCTGTCCAGGTGAACTTGGGAAATTCAATGTGAGAAATAAAACCAACAGTTATCGAGGAAAAGGAAGTAGGGAATGAGATATTTTAATGCTACCATGCTTGTGTTTGCTTGTTGTCATTTCACCTTTGCAGGGTAATTGATCACTGCAATGTGTTGTTGTTTCTCATTGCATTCCTAAAAGGATGTGGGGATAACATATTTGTTGTTCCCATTCCTCTTGTTCTTGAGGATGCAAGGAAAGTGTTTGACAATATGCCTGCATGGAATGTGGTGGTTTTGTGGAGCTATATGATTGGAGGTTATGCTCTGAATGGGAAAGATGAAGAGGATATAAAGATGCATTGGTAAGCATTGATGATGGCGATGAGGTTGAATGATTTTACTTTCTCGAAGGTGCTTCTGATTTGTGTAAACATCACAGCTTATGATCAGGGTAAGCAAGTTCATATCCTCACCATAAAATATGGATTTGATTCATATAATTTTGTGGGTATTTATGTAGTTGGCATGTCAGCAAAATATGGGTTTGTTTCTAGTTTTGTTCATTCCTTTTGGGAATCATGTCAAAATTCCCATGAATTGACAGTTCATAGCTAGACTGTGAATGTTTTTAATAGGATATGTAAGTGGCTATTGTGTTAATTATAATACAATAACTGGTGCTCCGTGGACTCGAAAACCCAATTCTCTTAGGTGCCAAGATAGTTCCATTCCATGTTTTTTCTTTAAAGGGTCACCAGGTATTCTATTTGAGAGGAATCTATGTTGGTTGTTACCATTTTAGAAACCATTTAAAAAACACGGCTCTAACAGCCCTATATCAACATAGTTCCACCTGCTGCCTACAGTTTGCAATAAACTGCAAACTGTCAAACTTTGACATCCCTCCCTACTTGCAACCACTGTAAACACCGAACTGAATCAAAGGTTAACTATTAGTTGGATGGTGATATTTTTTAAGAGAGGTAAATAAAGTCTGAAAATTTAAATTATTTGCATAGCTACAAGTCTGGAACATACATTTGGTGGCTGTCCTATATTGCTAAGAATAGTATTCAAGGTTTGGAGTGGTGTGGTTTACATTGAATGCAAAACTAAAACTCTTATACACCTTACATTGGTAACCTTCACTGCTGCTATAAAATTGTCATAATTAGAACTGTCATACTATATTATTGCTGCTATATTTATATGAGTCCTCATACTTGAATGGAAGGTTATTGGTTGGTTAAATACTGCAATTGAATTCTATATGGTTACACGGATAATGATCTCTTGTATGCTAAAGTCCTACTAGATGACCTTGCTACTAATTCATATATCTTGAATTGAATACATTGACTTGATATCATTTACATTTGCATCTATAAGCACTAAATCAACTTAGTTTGTCTTCTTCATTCATAGAAGTGATTGATTGAAAGGCACTGGTCACTAATACAGTTGTGTAGAATATATAGTTGTTTGTCCTTGTAATTAAATAGAAATAAGGTTCCCTCCAACCAAATTCATTTTCCATGGCACTAGAGTCCATGGCTAAGTTGCCGAAAAGACCAGAATAGATGCCGCGCCATGAACATTTTGGTATAGAAATGTGTGGTAGAGACTAGAAATGTGTTACAAGTAACCACTACCAGCCATAAAGAAAGGTCCAATGGAAACATGTTTCTACAGCTGGAAAAGAATTTCCATGCCGTACCAATGTCCATACAACATGTTTTCTTCTGTACATCCACCTATTTTGACTTGGTTTGACTTAGGTTTTTACTAGATTTGACCAAAAATGCTGGTAAAAGTTGACATTTCCTCTATCTTTCCTTATCTATCCTTTTAGTTAAATTTTTAACATTACCACTAACTATTCCAGTATGTTTGAGAAAGTTTCCAACCTCATCAGACTTCATATGGAGAAACTAGAATTTCATACTCCATTAAAAATTCAACCGACTTAACAGTTTAAAGGATTTCAGGATTGGCAAGATTACAATCGTTTGATTGGATTCTATCATATATCAAGGAATGGGATTGAAATTTAATAAAGAGCACCAAGCCCTTTATGTAACCCGATGTTGGTTCCATTGATTGTTGAATTCCTCTATCACGGCCTTAGCAAAAATGTACCCTTCACTCAAGACAAAATCATTGATTAGGCATGAGCTTTTTCTATGATATTTTAAGGCTTGTATTAGGTAGTTTCATCAAAATTGAATGGTGTTAATCGATGTCTCTGGAGAATTGAGGTAGAGCCAAAGGCTAGATGAGGAGGCAGAGGGTGATACTAATGGTGAGGATCCTAATATAAGCGATGGTGGAACTTTGTTTGTCATTTAAATGTTCTTGCTCATTTATTCATAGTCCTTTCTTTCAAAGTTCCAATATAATGCGCTATTTATAAATGAGTGGTCACCTTTCCAGTGTGTTTTAGTTTTGGAAACACATACCTGTTTCCCCGTATCGTGTAAATTAGGTCCAAAACCGTGAATGGAATTGATTTAACTTCATTGCAATTAAATTTATGGCACTGCTGTGAACTTTCCTAGCCATTATTTGACTAGAATTCAATAAACCCTTTTTCAAAGCTAATATTAAATGTCAAAATGGAATCAGGGGAATACTCATTGTAAAGGGAAATGTGCAGTAATAGGAAGAAGATAGAGATTACCAGCAAAGGACATACCAAGGAATCTTATAGTCAAACAAAAAATATGTTGAGAGAGAAACCAACCTTAGTGAGTTCTGCTTGTGAGTGATCAACTACAGGAGATGTAGATCCAGTAGGGAAAGCATGACCATTTACAACATTATTGATAGTTGCATCTACAGAAGGATCGGGTGTCTCTCCACCATCCTTATATTTTTAAGTTTCCATAAGCTCCACATCCTCCTCTTCTATGAATTGAATCATAAGAGTTTAGCATACACAAATATCCCTACAACTTCATACATCTCAAATGCAGTGGCTTACTAATATAAATGCCTTCATAACAACCAACCGAATTATCTAATTGTGGTAAAAAACAAGAAGAAGTTATGAAGATAATTCTTATACTATTGTTTAGTACTCTTATTTGATGCTTATGGATGGTTGATTGGATTTCTTTGATACTTGGTGCTTGGTCAATGGATATCATCTTCAATTGTCTCTTGATAATCAATTATAATCAGGTAAGACATTTCTGTATTATATTGGATGCTTGTCATTGAAAAGTTTAATAGTGTGCATGGTTGTCAAATTTGGTTGTGTTTATCTTAACCCTTATTATGTCACCGTAAATGGTGATATATATGGATGGGTTATGTCTATTTATCCAACCAACCGTACATTGTTTAATTTTTCGTGGTTGTAAAGTTTTTTAAAGTTTTTAAATTTAATATTAAATAGAATTATTTTAAATTATTTATTTGATTGTTGATTGGGCTATATTTCAGTGACATAGGTTTTGATATCGACTCCTCCAATGTTGGCCGCGTATCAAATGTCATAGGTGTTAGTTGGATGTACTGCAATTCAATTAAACCCTGAATACAGTTGTTAGTTTTTATTTGATAATGGCAACTTTTTGCTTCCGATTTTCAGGGTTCCTCTTGTGTCTTGGTGCATGAACCTCCCGAACTTGAAATTATTGTGTCTTGCTGCATGAAACTCCCAGACTTGAATTATTGGAGTTTGAAGCCCATTATTGGAGTTCGAAGCATGGATGTTCTATAGAAAACAGTTGTTGTTTACGTAGAGTGGTTTTGAGGATACTGAGGATTGGAAGCCTTTCAGATAATTTATTCGCATACTGTTTCCCATTATTATCTGCACTACATTCATTTGACAGAGAGTTTTGGTATGTCCACAACCGAGTTTTGGTTTATAGACAGCAAAATTTTGGATTGACTTGTAGTTTGAGATTATCAACGGTTAGTGAGGCTTTGTGGAGCTGCAATGCATGTTTTATTAATGGTAGCAAACAAGACGGCATGGTATTCTTGAGGCAAGATATAAGTTTTTGTGCAACAGGAATTGGGTGAAAAACCGTATTCAGTGGGCACTCAGCAATACGTCGAGATGCATCAGGGAGATGAAGAATCAGAATTAGTCCTTGATTTCAGTGATTACCCATGGAAATATAATGAATCCCCGTACAGAGTATGATAATTTATATGAAGTCTTGTTGATGTGTTTCTTTGCTTTAGCTTGAAACCCCATCCACCTGTTCATTTGATGAAATGAATCTATAATTCTCCTTTTGTTTAGCTAGTCAAGCAGTTACTTACGGTCGCTTTTGATGTAATTCGTTTAAAGCTATTGCTATTTTTAGGGTTTTAGAGTTTCCACCTCATTTTTCCATTGCATTCTTAGGAGAAGTGTAGTAAGTAGTACTAGTGTTATGCTCTCCTATTCTGCAGTG
Source organism: Pseudotsuga menziesii (assembly GCA_001517045.1). NCBI lineage: Eukaryota > Viridiplantae > Streptophyta > Pinopsida > Pinales > Pinaceae > Pseudotsuga > Pseudotsuga menziesii. The sequence continues at coordinate 732,615 of LPNX010379655.1, forward strand.
CACCGTGCTCATATTTTGGACAGGTTTTCCCTACGTTTAAGTACTAAAGTTGACTGTTTGTAGCTTTCCCTTGGTTACCCGCTCTCATGAGTTTTTTTTCACTGCGCAATTCTAATGACAATGGTGCATGGTTTTTCCTATTTTTGTAGAGAATTTGATGAATAAATAACATCCTTGGAGATTTTAGCAGAAGTGCACATAACTTGATAATCTCAATCTCTCAGAATACCCTCTCTAAGGAGAATTTGCTTAGCATCAATTGCAATTTCCTTTGTGGGTGCACTACATATCCTAGTTTTCGGTCACATACAAGCTTGATAGAACCTCCTTGACTTGAATTATTGGAGTTTGAAGCCCAAATGTTCTATGGAAAACCGTTTTTGTTTGCTCGGAGTGGTTTTGAGGCTACTGAGTGGAGCTTTGTAGCAATTGTGGAACGCCAAAGCTTGTCTTGAGTTGTACATGCATAATTACTTTGAGTGATTAGTGAGAAATCAACCCAAGACATAGAATTCTCTGTATAAAATAATGAAAGCCCATTGCATGCATCAATTCTTGTAAATTCTAAGTGTAGGAAAGCGTTGCGATAGAAGAACACAATATTCCCTCTGCAGTTTTCCATTTCTTGTGTCCAAGATGGCAGAATATTCTACCAGGAGGGAAAGAAGTAGAAATGAGGGCTACCTTGGAGTGCTTCCTAAGAAGAAACCCAAGCCCGAACCCAAGGAGGAAAAATTCATGTTTAGGGTTTTTCTTCTTAGTGGTTTGAATTTAACTCTGCAGTTGGAGGATGTCGTTGAAAGATGTTTGTCACCAAGTTTGTAAGGACTGTTAGGAGAAAATATGAGAAATAAATCATAGAAAACGGGTCAAGAAAGATCCATTGGGGTCCCCAAGTCTATGTGGAAGATGCAATGGGAGAACGAATAAAGATGGAAACATCATATGCAATGATTCTCACAACAAGCCCATGCTTGTAGCTTTGCAGGTTCATCCCTGAACTTCCTCCCCTAAACTGTTTCTTTAGTTTTTTTTATAAGTCAACAAAAATGTATTTATATGTGCACTACAAAAGCATTCCATGAGCTCCTCAAAGTGCATTCTGTTAGAACAAATATTTCCACATCTAAAGTTTTTTTTTTGAAACTAGGGGAATCGACAACTGGAGCTGGGCTGGTACTCGCATGACATAAAGTCCACATATCCATTCCCGCTACCACTATACCCCTAGGTTCCCCACACCCTTCGAAAGATATGGGACACAGGTAATCCCGGGTGGGATTTGATCTCATGACCTCCAATTTACAACAAGTGACTTCATAACAATTGAACCACCAATGAACCACACCTGTGCAGGCTATTATCTACTGGAAAGTTAACATTTCATAGATAACAAAGATTTATCCAGAGTATTTAGTGACATTTTATTCATATAGTAAGACAACATGACTCTTTCCTCTATTTTTTATTTTATATTGTTTTACAGGATGGTGGTATTAACAGTGTCCACACATTTCCAGTAAAAAATTATTTATATGTGTATTTAATATATTTCTGTCTTAAAATTTAAAATTTGTGTGTTTTTTTCGTTTTAATACAATGGTTAAAGAAATATTGTCAAATACAAACACAAGTTTCCACATCAGTGAGGCAACGGTATTGTAATATAGCATTTAAATGCAAGTTGATATTATGGTGGAAAATGTGTGCTGGATAGATTGATTTTTGATTTCCTTCATAGGACATATGGAATGTGGCTCTAGAACCACATCTCTTGGTGGAATTACGAACACACTTTCCAGACAACATTAGCTGATTTAATTGTATGCCCATTTTTTTTTCCATAGAGTATTTTGATATTTTCCATGCCTAGCAAAATGACCACTTGTGTATAGGTCTAGGAATGGATTATTTATTTAATTTCCAGCCAACATAATAGTTTTCTGTTTATTAGGACAACTCTTTGCAAGCGGTATGGGCCAATGGACCTGGTGAAAGGTGATTGATAAGGTTAGGGTTCTTTCATTGCCTACATTCTCCCTAGGCATTAATATTTTATATGACTTTCTTGTACCTGTCGTATAATATAAATTTTCTATTTTCATTTCTAGCCTCTTCATCATGCTTCCTATCTAATGTTTGTATAGAAACATAAAAATATCGGACTTAACTGTCTTTGTTGTGTTCTTGCTGTACCATTCCCTGCTTTTAGCACTCTTATGTTCTCTCTGTGCATTGACCACCTCTGGTTTTTAACCACTTTCCCTCTATCAGAACTGTTTGTTTTCAGATTTTGGCTCCATTTCTTCATCACTTCTTTAAATTACTATTCAAAATTGTTTTTTATTTTTCATTTTCTACCAAAAGCTTGGAATTTTTTGTTCCCATTTATTTTCTACCAAACCAAAATATTGCACGAGAAGCCTTTTTTGGGTAGAAATGGAGGTGCTTTTCCTGTCGTCCAAGCTTCTTCCAACCTTCTCATGGGGAAGAGGAGTCTCGAGTTCTAAAACCTAGTAAGAGCAATTATCATTTATCCTCCATCTCTGAAGCTACCATTTGTAGTTATATTACAAGTGTATTATGATAGATTTCTTGGTTTGGCATGGGAAGCTTTGTTGGGGTTGAAATAGAGGTATATTTCCATTCTATAGCATTTTCCTTGTAGTAATAATTTATAGGAATTGCGGTCACATTGCCACCTTGTGGATCTTGTTTGACAAATATCTAATGTCTAGCTTAGTATTTTCCTATTGAATATTTCTGAAGTGGATCTAGTTATTAAGGAGCAGATTGGGTTTGAACCATTCAACCCTATCTACTCTTTAATCACTAAGTCCTCCATTAGATCCTCAATTGTCCCCATCTGCCTAACTTGGATTTGTTAGGAACTAATCACATCTTTTATGCCACTTTAAATCTTAATTCATCTTTCATTTTTTGTTTTATAAGATCTGAAAATTTCTGTCATTTACATGTATTAAACTCATCCCTAAAACATCAAATCACATGGTAGGTTTTCCCCAGTTTGTGGCTGGGAATTACCTTCTGGAAATCTGCTTGTAGCGCTGATTAAACCTTGTCTAAAACAAAATTAAAAGGTTGATTTGCAGGGTTGAAAACTTCAGATTAATAAGTGAAATTCCTAGATATTCCCTAGTTTTATCCTCATGTGTACCTTATTTCAAATATAACTAAAGGTTAAAACATTTTGTTTTCACAAATCTTGGTTTTTGGTTGGAAAAGACATATCATTTGCAAGTTTCTAGCAGGATTTAATTTATTAATTCAGATCTCAAATTTGAGGATATTTTCACATATACACTAATAAATTCTCAAACCCTAATTCTTCACTACTAAAATCCCTTGTAGCAAAACTAGTCCATTGATCGTATCAATCTATTTAACATTTTCTTCTGCAACTAGATCTTGTAATTGCAAATAATGCATCTCAATAGAAGCTAGAGCCTAGAACCTACTGCCTTTACATGACATATATGGTGTTAACACTTTCCATTGCATATAACATTGTAATACCTGCAACATCTATGATATAGCCCACTTGAATGGTGGTAAAGAGACTTATTGTAATTTTCAGTTTATATTATTTTATGCTTGGTTTTTCTTTCTATCGTTGTTCTTTTCTATCACCTTTCTGTCTTCCTAATAAAAACTTTGGAAGTTTATAGGATGCACATTGGACCCAGATGAAACCAGACAATTTTCATATGCACAGAGGGTGTGAATAATACCATTTTGTAAGGACCCTATTTGGCTGTGATGAATAAGTATGGAAATATTGCAAGTAATTGGAAACTAACATGGATATGTGTACATCATACCAATATAGAATGGATGCTATGTTTTGAATAAGTGCTTACAAAATTTAATCTAGGCATATAATCATGCCACTAGAAATAATTGAATGGGATAAGTTATCCAAGGTATTGATTTATCGACTGCTGATTCTTGAAGTGTATCTGTGGATTCGCTTTTCCATAGACACAAAAACTCCATGAGACTGCACATCAATCACAAGAACTTATTGAAGATCCAAAATCGTGGAAAGGAATGTGCCTTTCCATGGTTTTTTAATTTTTTTTGAAACCTCCAGGTATCATCGCAATAGCGATGAACTTTCGTTGCAGGTATTACAAAACCGTCGAAACCCCAGGTGGCTTTCCACAAATACCATTGCTATAGCGATGCAGTTTCGTGGAAAAATTATCGTTCAACTTGCAGATTTTGTCGATAGAGATTGGTTTTCCATGGTTTTGCATGAAATAAATTTCTTTTCAAATTCCAGAATTCATCGATAGATAGACAAATGTTCGTTGAAACTATTCCACGGTTTTGCGTGGAAACAAAGTTTTGCCTAGCAGTTTTTGGCCATATTTTTGTCGTTATAGGGACGCCAATTTTGTTGATAGAGCGATGAAATGTAGAAAATGAATTTAACAAAATCAATTTCAAGGCCAATGTATAGAAAACATGTGGCGGCCAGTTTTCGTCTCTATATCGACGACTTATAAAGTTTGTCGTTATAGCGACGAAATAAGTGCCACGAAACATCGCGATCATTATTGTCGCAATTGAGACGACAAAACATGGAAATAGCAACGTAAAAATGTCACAAATTTGATCATATGTATTAGTGAAGAAATAAAACTAGTTAGGAAAAACAAGAGTATAACTATAAGTTATTTCCAAAAAAGAGTGTTCATGTAACATAACTGATAATTTGATAAGTTGGTTGTTAGAGACATTATGAAGCTATTGCAGGATCTTGGAAAATCTCGTGAATTATTCTTTGTTGTTAATTGTGCCTTCTACATCACAACTATTAGCGCAACTAGTTTTTGGAGGATCTTTCACTATTCCGAGGGACCTAGAGGTTTTTGTCTGCACACTACAATCTCAGGTTCTCTATGTTGTTCTACCTATCTGGAAAAATCCAATGTTTTGTCGTTGCAATCCATCTTTGATTACATCTGTGGTTTCCATTAATAGTAATAACGGAAACCATTATCACGTGACATGTAGCTACTATTTGATTTTATTGCTTTTGCATCTTTTGCAACATTGATGACCATCTCCTAGCTATTGAAAGTGCATTTCCAAAGCTTGAGATGTAGAACACGTTTATTTTTTTGTAGGTACAAAGCTCATGGCTTGACCTTGATTCTTTATGCACGTCTTCATATCCAGTAACTTTATTTCTCAATGAAGCTCCTTGGTTATGCATTTTACATTCAAATGTTGCATTAGATGGAGAAAAATATTATAGGAAACATAGGCCCATGAATTGTTGTTGCCGCGGAAGACATTTTTATTCATGCATATTTATTCCAAGTGCAGTTTTATTTAATATGATGTGCATACTAACATTGTGCATTTGTCCAGACATGTCAGTGAACCAAAAATATTGAAAGATGTCAAGATTGTAACACTTCTACCTGATAAAACAGTATGGGATGTAGAAATACATTGAAGGTGGACGTCAGTGAGTTCCCTTACAACTTTGTGCATGTTGGGGGAGGCTACATGTTTCAGCCTCCCTATTTTATCACTTCAGTAGAAAAACTAAAACATTACTTGTGGCATTGCATTGAGTTAAGTGATTTTCATCACCCCTTACTTTTACACATTTATGATACTTCAATTATATTTTATTTAAGTATACACAATGGCTATGCATCATCGATTCATCCTACTTTTTGCATGATTGTGTAGTGACATTAAAAGAATGGAAAACAACTTAACGAGGGACAAACAATATGGATATGGGGTTTACTTACCAGTTTCCAGTAATGTTTTCTAAAATATTGTTTTACTTTCATTTGTGATTCACTTAATGTGGAAATTTTGAAAATCCATCCTTAGAACAAATTCAGAAACTGCAGCTCATTTACTTGATGTTTTTTGGATCTATTCATGTGATCTTTCAGTGCTTTTTTTACATGTAAAAACCTCACAAAAAATCCTCTGTGTACTTCCCTGTGATCCATGGATGGTAATTTGGGTAAATTGTAGGTTTTGTTTATGCAAACTAACCTCAAGGGGATTGAGAGAGTTGAATCCATGACTTTTGTAACTTCGAGGGAGAGATCCCATGTCTGGCTTTCACCCTTGGGATTGTGAACTTTCATCCTTATGGTTGAAACTTGAATGTGAAATATAAATTACAGTAGAATATATTTCACTTATTTCCAATCGAATACATAAGGAATCCCAAGAAAATAAACACCAAAAAAATGTACTTGAACTGTCTATATTTTCAGCCCAATGTCAAAACCCACAACATGTAAGAGATCTGAAAATCACATATAATTTATTACCCATGTATACTCTTCCATAGGTGGTGCCAAAGGAAGTAGAAATGGTATTTGTGGAAGCACAATCAACATTTTAGAGTGCATCCACCTCACGAGTCTGCCATTTCCATGATGGTTGACATGGGATTTCCAAGGTTTAGGGAAGAGGAATCATTGAGGCATGTAGAAATAGATAGTGTTGAACTGGCTATGGAGTGTCTCTTTGATGATCATGAGGAACCAGCACAAGAATATTATGAACTTTCCCAAGCTCATGTCCTATCACTAGGTAATTTAAAGGCTCCCAAGGACAATGCCAATGAAAAAGGAACATGGGATTCTTACCAAGAGAAGCCTCTACAATATCCTCCCGTTGAGGATACCCTACCCATGTGTATAAATCTATTGCAAAGTACAATTGAAATTTCCTTTTCCATGACTTATTTGATTATGACATTGTGCAACCAAAACAAAGGTCAGTACCATTTGAGATTTGTTTCCTTTCTCATTCAACAGTTAAAGCTTTGTAAGGTGGAGGGATATGAAAAGACACTAGTTCATTATCAACTATTTCTCATATTTTGGTTTTAGTTTTGAGTGAAGACAATAATACAAGAGAAATATGAGTAGAGAATGGACTTGTTGGTGTCACATTGGACTTATTTACAAATTTTATGCCAATTAACCCGACAGGGGAAAAAGTTGCAGTTCTTAAGTGGGTGATAGCCTTACTACTTATACTTGACCATATGTTACAATGAAAGTTGCATCTTCCTCTAGATGTTCAGAACACTATAGATATGGGAGGAAATTCACTTGAGTCTGAGTCTAAAGATACAACTTTAGCTGGTGCAGGTGCCATGGATAATGTAAAAATTCTTGTTTGGATTACAACATCAAAGGAAATAGTCCATTCATGAATATTTTAGGAAATCCTTTGGGATACATGACAACAGATGAAAAACGTAGAAACGTGAATATTTATTGTGACTACACCTTCTAGTAGTTACAACATAGGCATTTCTTCAAATGTATGCTAAACTAACAAAGTCACATTCCATGGAAATGCATTTTTTGGAGAGAGGTAGATTGTCTTCCTTTTTTAGCCTTCCTAGAAGTTGTTTTTCCCGAGGTTTTGATAGTGTGGCTTTTGTTGAAATGGATTGTCTTACTCTTTTTGTGAGATAATGGTTATTTCGTATTGGATTTTAAAATTTTAACTTTCCACAACATGGTAAGGAGCGTTGAAGAAAGTAGAAACCTGATCATTCCAAAAGTAGAACTAAGGATGATGTCAGTTAACAAGATGGCATGATGTAGAAAATATAAACACTGTATATGTGATGTAGTTGTTAGCAATTCTTAACAATGAAAAGTATGCATGGGATTCTAAAATGATTTAGTTTTGATGTTGTTTTGTTTAGATCTCAGTTTTGAATCAACATTATTTTTGTGTGCATTGTCTTGTCAATGGTCAATATGAAAGATTTATCTTTATCTTTGTTTATGAAAATTTGGTCTTGGTTTCTCTCTGTTCTTGGTGATATAGAAATTTTAAGAGGCATCCAAATTTGAGTTTTGGTGTGTCTTGAAAATGGTTTTAAGGTAGAGAAAATCCTTCAAGCCATGTGGAAAATCATGTAATCGAGAAGCTAGTACTATAATGGATGGTAGCACTTGTAGTGACCATCTTGACTAGTCTGAATACCAAGAATCTAGATGAAAGCCACATCATCACTTTGTTTTATAGAACAACCAATGGCATATGACCATCTACATGTTAGCTGGGTGGATTGCAGGAGGTCAAGCTGGCCAACAGAATAAATCAACCACCCCACATGACTATAACAAAAGAATTGGGATGCAATAAGGTGACCTGTAGGTGTGGAAACACAATGTGTTACATTTGTCAACAGACCATTGCACACAACTATTCACATTTTTGTCAAGCATAATCCCATCCCCATTCTTGAGTTAGAAGAGATGGAAAAATTTGCTGGCATGTCACATGTAATACTATATTATTTAAGACAAATTTCCTCCATATATCACAATGAATTTATTCCCAAGAATCAAGCAATAGGCTTCCTATCATCTCCTATTTTATGTTACCATACTTGCAAGGATCTGAGTTTGACTCTGCTTGTGAGCCAAATGAGTCAAAATGACCTGGGGTGAGTCATGCTTATGTTGAATGAGTTTGACTCATGAGTAATTGAGTATGACTCGCCAACCTGCAGGATACCAGTAAATGCCCAGAAATTGCCCTGTCTTTAGATGCCTAGAATTTTCTAATCCGTGGTTATATTTTTTGCTTGCTTGGTTTTATCAAGCCAAGTCAATATATTGACTCTTTTTCCTTGCTGATTTTTTACTCAAGCATAATATGGTAAGATTGATTTCATTTCAAGGCATTTTTATTCTCCATGTGATCTTCACCTTTTACCAAGGGAATCAAACCAGAATTACATAGGAAATACATTAATGGAAACATGTCTTATGCCAAGTACATCAGGAACATGTTATCTCTTTGGACATTACCTTATTTCTAGTACTTTCAATTTTAGTGCTTGCAGACCATCTGCTATGCCAAATTAGTATAATACATATGACTTAGATTTTTCAGGTTATTGCAGTGATTTTTGTTTTAGTATGTGTTGTAAATATTAGCCATTTTCATGACCCTTCTCATGGTGGTATCTTGCGTGGAGCTATCCATTATTTCAAGGTGAGTGAATTCACCTCTTTGTCTTGTACACATGCAACTAGATGCATGTCTAGTTTTGCTGAATTAAATGATTCACTTTTGGTCAAACTTCAAGCTAAGCACTGGATGTTGAATCAATTTATGTATTATGGACTTATTTTTTCCATGTTTTTCCATCCAAATGAACTCCTGTCATACCATGTAGCTTGTTACAACCCAATTAAAGTGTGTTAGCTCAGTTAGAAAAATGTTGAAGAGGAAAGAAATTAATTAGCAAGGAAAGCATATGCCAATTGAGAAGAATTAGGGTTTCAAGTGCCTCACTCTGCATTTTACAAGTGTCAAGTTTAGAACCCATGCCAGTATGTATTGCATGCTCCATTTCCTATATACAGGAGTCCCTTGTTATCTTAAGAAATAGAGCACTGCTAGTCATGTTAAAGAAATCTAGTGAAATAATATTAAACAAGAGTTTCAGTAATCAAATTTCTTATTGGGTTTCGTGATTGAAATAAGGATGAACCAACCACCTAGCAACACATAACAGTAGCATAGAAATAATGACAAACAATATTTATTAGGGATAATTTTAGGGGCGAATTTTATCCCAGTGGGCTATTTTTCCATGTTTTTCTCCCAAAAAAAATTCACCATTTTGCATTTTTTGAAGCCCTGTTTCGCCCAATTTTGATGCGTTAAAATGTTTTCACCCTAAAAATCGCCAAATTATTATATAAACGATATTAAATCCTTGGAAATTAAAATATTTTTTGAAAAATATCGTCAATCATTTTATAGTTGGTGTTTTAAGAATTGGTAATATTCGCCAACATTTATACACTTTTAAATAAGTATGGTTCCTTAAAATCATCCCTGATATTTATGTATTCAATATATTTATGAAGAAAACCATCTTATACAATATATAACTTCAATAATAAACTAACCATAGCTGATTGCACCAGTCCCCCTATTATTCCCATCTTAAGCCCGCTACACAAAAGGTAAAATTCTATACAACTTTTTGTCATAAACAACATAAGATTCAAATCTACAGAGCTCCAAAATACATTTATTTGTTGTTAATTTGTGTGTTGTATAGTGGAATGATCACAATCAAGCAAGCTGAGTGTCTACCTAGGTGGCATAATATTCTTCTTTTTAAATTCCAACTTGAGGTCAATTGAATGCATAATTATATGTTTAAGAGTCTAAATGTGAATTTAATAACATACATCTACATTATATTGATTGCATCATAGGATTTGAAGTGGTTAGTATATATATAAATAAGGTTAGAGCCATACTATTTGAAGTGGTTAGCATATATCTAAATAAGGTTAGAGTCGTTCAGACTACTTTCTTAGGTCTCTCAAGTCATAAACAATGTTGGGATTATTATTATTTTCTTAGAACTACAAATGATGCAATATTGGTGTTAATATTGCCCCTTTCCCCAATTATTAAAGGGTTCTAGCTCAATAGAAGAGTGCATGCTTTACAAGCAAGAGGTTGAAGGTTTGATTCCTTCATTCCCTATTGATATTGCAATATTGATATTTTAAATAAAATATATTTTGTTATGATTTATTATGGCTGCGAGGGGGTTTCTAAGCTCAGTGCATATGTCACTACAAGGGGGGTTCAAAACACCCCCTATAATTTTATATGAGGGGGGTTCATAACCGCCCCCAAAGGTTTGTAAATAGTTTTAGGGGGGGTTTCCAACCTCCTCTGTAGGTACCTACGAGGGGGTTTTATAACCGCCCCAAAGTTTTGTAAAGAGTTTTATGGGGGGTTTTGACCTGCTTCTGTAGGTACCTATGAGGGGGGTTTATAACCGCCCCCAAATTTTTGTAAATAGTTTTAGGGAGGGTTTTGAACCACTTTCGTAGGTACCTATGAGGGGGGTTTATAACCGCCCCCAAAGTTTTGTAATAAATACTTTCAAGGGGGGTTTTGAGCCGCATCTATAGGTACTATGACGAGGCTTTATAACCACCCTCAAAGGTTTATAAATAGTTTTAGGGAGGATTTTGAACCTCCTCTGTAGGTACCTATGAGGGGGGTTTATAAATTCTGCCAAAGTTTTGTAATAAAGAATTTTATGGAGGGGATTTGAACCGCCCCTGTAGATACTTGTGAGGGGGGTTTGAAACCGCCCTCGTATGTATCTACGAGGGGGGTTTTGAACCACTCCCTTAGGTACCTATAAGGGGGGTTTGTAACCGCCCTAAAAGGTTTGTAATGACTTTTGGGGGGGTTTGGAACCGCCTCCATAGGTGTCTATGAGGGGGGTTTAGAA